>MU392723.1:0-70118 GCA_022578505.1 Nemania abortiva | reverse complement strand
ATACGATTTAATCCATATACGATTTAATCCATATACGATTTAATCCATATACGATTTAATCCATATACGATTTAATCCATATACGATTTAATCCATATACGATTTAATCCATATCTAAAAGGGTGAAGTTATATGACACGCACATATTATGGATCAAGAAGCGTAAAGTTAGCATTACTAGAGACTCTGCCCTAAGCTATATCATCGGTATAAATTCTGTTTAACATGGAAATAAACCTCTTCAGATAGTCTAGTATACACTAGTGCGTACACACCTTTGACATCAGGCTAAGTTTGACACAGTCCCTATTGTCTAAACCGAAATGTTTTAGAGTCTTCATATTGGTTGTGTAAGGTATTGATCAGAAATAGCTTTTAGGGTGGAATCTCAACCCCAGGTAATCACCCACATGGATCTATCATAGAAAGGCTGAGTGTCTCTTCTACAATTACAATATAGATGAGGATTTATTCATGGTAGATTATAGTTGAGACTGCCATCCCTCATTCTCAGCTCCGATTCGATTAGTAGCTTATGCTCTGTTATTTCTCCTGAGTCATACAGGTTGAAGTGTCTTGGTATCAAATCGTGTGAAATGGTTACCTCAAGCCTTAGACAAGCCCTATATTCCCTTTATGATTCTGCACACCAACCGAAAGAGATACCTGTAATGTCTGCAGATAAGTAGCAAATACATGGTACACAATGACCCGCAAGACATGGAACAATCCACGATGTTCTAGCATTTAATGCATGTCTTGACTACTGAAAGGTACTACCTTCCATCTTAAATACACTGTAGTTTGGAATAATCTGAATGCCTTAAAAATTCTACTGCCTTGTTGACTCTAACTCATCCCATTCCACCAACCAACACATACAGCCCTAGCCCTGCTAATAAGGATAGAAATGCCGTCAATCACCGCCTCGAGTCTACGCCAGATAACTACCTGCGCTATTTGCATTGCAGCATGTTCGGTAGTGGTTTATATGCTGACCGCTGATCGTCAGCATGACCACGAGCCGAAGAATCCATACTACGACTGGAAGCAAGGTTGGGAGCCCGAGAACGAATATCGCCTGAGATGGCTACGCACTCCTCGTTGGATTGAGGCCGACGATGACGAGGGGCGTAAGCGTACGCACGGTGACTGGCGACAACTCTGCTACACTCTCCCCAGCCCCGAGGCCCTCGACTTCCTACTAGGCTGCGTCCAAGCCGCAGTGGAGGTGAAGAAATCAAACCCTCGATACCTAAAGTGGTTCGTGCTGCCAGACACATTCCCACTGGATCCCGCCTTAGTCCACGAAGTGACCGACTCTTTCCCGCCGCTTAACCAGACGAGCACAATAAAAGACCTGATAGGAACCGGGGACCTACGGCGTGAGCGTCGCATATTGTTGATGTGGCTGGCTACCAATTTTGGGGATCAAATCCTCACAGCTCAGGGCGATTTGCATGTCCCAGAGGTCCCGTCGTTGGCGCAGTTCATACAAATAAGTTCAGAACCAGTGCATCAGGACGAGTTCATGGCGTACCTAAAGACCAGAGGCCTCGAAGGCGGACGAGCCGCATTCCATGGTACTCCTGCAATCAATCTACTTAGCATACTGCACTGCGGCCTGAAGGCGAAGGGCGATGGGGTTTACATCGCTTCAGATCCGGAGATATCACTGCGTGAGTTATCCATTGCCCCGAATATCGCGAGGTTACGTCGATCTACTAACGGCTCGTTCACATGCAGAGTTTATATTCTACCGAGGTTCATACTACAACGAGAAGCTGCTGGGCAAAATGAAAGGATGGAAGAATAGCGCGTTCAAGAACGTTGTCGTGCTCTTTGGCGTTGAGGTTGCCCAGGAGCAGGTTGACTGGAATCCGTTCGATAGGTATTACAAAGGAAAATGCCTCACAGGGGAGGTTTCTGTCAGACATATGTTTCTGATGCCAGGAGATACCCTCGCGTTCAACACAAGGAGGATGGTAAAAGCGAATGACGGTGTGAGCATATACGGGGGATGGCCTGCTAGGGCGACGATGGAGGATGTATATCGACGCATCCACGCAGGCGATTTCAACAAGATGGCGTCATGAGAGAGATAGAGACGTCTAGTCTCAAATGTAAAGCATCCGACTGCTGCTATGATCACAAACTCTACTCTTGCATGGCTATAGCTTGGAATGAATTGAATTCTTATTAAGCAAATTTGATCATTTATAATTATTGTACTCCACAACTAGTGATGAGGAGCCGAAAGGATCACCACGAGCATAGGAACGGAAGTGCAAGTATCATATCTATTGATTCGTAAAGAATTTTACATCTCTGAAGGCATCTCATTATCATTAAAACCCAGCCGAGACTCCCACAAGTGCAATGTACTCAAACAAGAGGGTGAATGATCGTTTTGTACAAGATCACCATGTCATGCCATGCCATGCCATTCCTCTACTCCAGAATGTCAAAACACCAGGCTTAGCGAAGCGAGCTACAGTCGCTGCTGGCCGCCGATCCCAAGCCGCCGAAAGTAAAGCTGCGCACGCGATGAAGAAAAGAATAAAACCATGGCCATTCTCACTCGCCGCGGCCGCGATAGTTGCCCATCTTCTCGATAGAGCTCATGATGCCGCTTCGACTGCCCATGCCACTACCAGGGCGAGGAAGGCCACCAAGCTTGCGCTCGTTTCCTAGACCACCGATCCTGCTTTCAGCAGGTTTCTTCACGGAGCCAGGAGCTCGGAGGCCGGACCCCCGTCCAACGCTGGCTCGGAACTGGTCGGCGGTAGTGGGCTGCGGCTTGGCAGCGGGGGGAGGCGGAGGCGGCGCCTCCGTCTGGCAGAAGCTCTGCATGGACATCATCTCCTCGGCCAGCTGTACCAGCTCGCCCTTCTCGACGCGCTCCTTCTCCAGTAGCACCCGCAACTCTTGGTTGTCGGACTTGACACTGGCTACGACGGCGCCGAGCTTCTGAATCTCCGCATTGAGCTCCTTAATCTGAGTGGAGTCCTTGACAGCCTGCGCCTTGCGCTCATCGTCAATAATGGTCTGGTTCGGGTCGACCTTGGTCATGGTGGCGTCGCGACCGACGCGAAGCTTCTCGTTCTCCTCGGCGAGCTCCTCGATCTTCGCCTCTAGCTCGTGGACCTTCTTAGACCATCGGTTCTCGTAGCTCTTCTTCAACGCGGTAATCTTGCTCTCATGCTTGCTCTTGTAGAGGGAATGCAGTTCGCGGGACACCTTCTCGACGGCGATCTCGACCTCGCGTGAGCCCGGAGTCTTGTTCTTCTCGGGTGATTTGTTGTTGCTGTCGGTGGGTGCATCCGCGTTGGCCTTACCAGCCCGCATGGCTGCCATCTTGCTCTCCGCCTCTTGAGCCATGATCTCGGCAGCCTCACGGCGCTTCTCGCTCTCTTCGAACTTGGATTCAAGCTGGTCTCGCTCGCACTGGCTGCGAACAATCTCCTCCTTGACCTTGCGCAGCACAGATTCCATGTCTCTGCCGCGCTTCTCCCAGCTCTCCTGCTGTTCTACCAGGGCCTCCTTGACGGCTTTCACTTCGCGCAGCTCTTCCATACATTCGCCTACGCGCTTCTCGGCGTCCGCAACGGCGGTCTTCAGCGACAGGACCTCGGCCTCTTTGCCACTTAGCGAAGCCTTAAGGCTGCTGATCTCAGATAGGAAGCCCGACTTGAGGGACTCCAACTCTCGAGGTGTGATGGTGGGGATGCTGCGGGGTGTGGGAAGGGGAGGGATGTCGAAGTCAAGAAGATTGGTTGGCCGTTTCTTAGGCGTGACAGCAATTGTGCTCGCGGATGACTTGTTCGGAGAACCTCTTCGGAGATTGGACATCTGCTCTGCGTATCTGGAGGAAAAGCTCTGGATCTGCTCGGTGAAGTCCAGCAGGTTGGTAGTGTTTCCGGATTCGCGCCTCGCTGTAGGCCTGGGTGTTCTATCAGATAGCAGGTCCAAGCGACTGCGGGCGGTAGGTGTAGCGCCAACGTTGGCAAATTTGGTAGGGGTATGGCCAATGCTGGCAAACATGGTCAAGTTAGGCACTGCAGAGAAAGTACTAAAGGTGCTGACCATAGTGTCGTCTGGGCCGGCTTGCTCATCGTCGTCGACCTGGTCTTCCTGATGTGGCTCTTGACCCATTGTCATGAAGGTATCATCGCCCTCATCGTGTGCATTGTCCATCATTGTATCTTCATCTTCAAAAATATCAATAGCGCGTGCGAGATCCTTGTTTTCTGCGATCGCATCGTCTAGGGTGATCTCGCGGTGTTGTACGGCAGGTCTCTCGGGCGACGTGGCGGAGTTGACTTTGACAGGGAATCGCTTATCGGGGCACCACTTTCTAGGGCTCTTAACAGCAGCCGCCTTGTCTGGGGATCGGGGATCGCTACCGAGAAGATCTTGCGAGGCGAAAATCTTGAGAGGAGACAATCCGTTCCCGGAGAGGACACGACTATGGCGAGACTTGCTAGGCGATACATTCTCCTGGTCATGATTGGTCACGTCTCCCTCGTTGCTCTGGGGGAGTGAATCGAAAGACGTGCTAGTAGAAGGGCGGCTGTCAACGCGGTCCACATCACCGGTTTGAGCGTCGAAGAAACGCTGAAGGGTAGGCGTAGGTGCTGCCATCATTGCGGCAGAGTTCAGCGCCGCGCTGTCTGCTGAGGATAGTGGTGTGCCCGGAGCTGACATTCCGACTAGAAAATATCGGGAGAAAGAACTGACTCAATGAACTACTAGAGAGATACGAGAGATGTTCAATCCATAGAGCACATTCTATAAAGGGTTGGTTGAAGTCGCGTTAAAACGAATGCAGGCACGGATTTTCGACAAGAACGCAGAGCAGCGAAATCTAGATAAACAAATTAGAAGGGCGGTAATGAGAACTCCACTTGTTGATACGGCAACAAGGCCTTTCTGCAAAGGTACCCACCTACATGTACTGGGGATCATAGTACCTTTTTTTAGCGCGTCTAGATAAAGTTAAGGTGGCTCGAGCGTCGCCGCTTAATGAACGCTTATCCGTATGCTCCAAGGTTTGTTTATATATCTACACCATTGTGATTCGTGACGGTTTTCATGCACAATATGTTAGCTCAACGTAGGTACTTAATAGTATCAAGTAGCATTCACATATCGTGGCAAATATGCAAATTAGCTGCTAAATCAGAGAGATTCGAATGCCTTTGTACCCAATATCTTAATGCACTACGTGACTCATGTGGGTGAAACAGAGGAAGCACTGAGACACCTTGTGACAGAAATAGTCTCTGTTGAAAAAACGTGAGAGCTAAGCACCAGCGTGGCGCCACTCTTCTCTGTCAGATCCCATTCGCCCTGAGGATCTGCAGGTATCCGAATATTGCGCCTCGTTCAATAAAAGGCTGTAGTGGGAAAGAAAAAGAGGACGCAAGAGTTGAGCTTCACCCCTAAGGTTGGCATGATAGGTTCATTATTAATGATCATTATTGCCATAATACTGCGGAGATAGTTTGGGGCTATAGTTCTTATATACCCAGCTTTCATGATTCGCAATGGTGAGCGTGTGTTCCAAGCAACTTATAAATAACACATGTGTGACCGATGGCGACGCCATGTCTGGTTAATGCAGCATTGCTTTATCAAGGCAAATTGTGTAGCGTTAGAAGATTTCGTTAGTTTGTATTAGGCGTACATTGTCAGCCAAGGCAGAACCCTACGATGTCCTTTCGGGCCACCCAAGTTCTCTTCTTCCCGCATCGAAAGTTTACCCCTTTGTCTTGTTGAACTCCAACTACGCTGATATCTGCTGCTCTTGAACACCATGCTCCATTATGACCGACCCATTGAGTATAGCAGCATCTATCGCCGGCCTCATTACACTATCAGGAAGTCTCTACACCATAATCCGAGGCTTCGTAGAGCGGGCGGCAAACCCTCCTCAATCAGCACATGCACTTCTCCTCAGTGTTTCGGAGATGCGTCTGGTACTCGGTTCAGTGTCAGATCTTATTGACAACTTTCTCAAATATCCACCAAGGCGACGTGCCCTAGTCCGACTGGATCATCTCATCATTTGCCTTTCGCAGGCCGTCCTCTTATTTTCTGAATTGGAGAAATTTGTTAACCTATTGATTGCAAGGGCGCAGCACTCACTCTTGCAGCGATGGAAGCTAGATAGCCACGATGACAGGATCACTAGATTTACTACTAAGATGCAAGAGCATAAAATCTCCATGAGCTTGGTACTCAACATCCTCCAATGGTAAGTATCTACTACAATCCCCAGTGTATAGTACATTCTAAACCTTGCGGAAGTGAGTCTGATACAGACGCTCAACAATACCGTCTATCATTTCATGAAATGATGAAAAGAATAATCGATGAGAATCGGGAACTCCGCAGACGCGTTGACCAATTAAGCTCCTTCGTCATGGGCTCTGCTCATTCGATCACCACTATTTCGAGGCCCTCTCTCGCCTCGCTTCGTACTATATCCATTGCAGAAGGGACGATTAGAGAGGGGGACGATGGGGCATCAACTATTATTAGCGAGCCTGAGTCTACGCAGTTTTATGCGAGCAATCGGCACTCTCATCAATACAGCACATCTTGGCGACGCCCGATAACTCCCATTCTCGGACCCCGATATCCCCCTAGTGAGCTTGATATTGATCTGCCGTTTGAAAACGAACTTGCCCGGTCGTGGGTGTATACACGAGTCACGCGCACCGAATGCGATATATCATTTACCACGAGCCAGCCGCCGAGTGGCAATTGGAGCGTGCTCTCCACCCTCAGTTTAGGCCAAATTTCAAATATTTCAGTCATCGCTCTCCCTATCAACCTTAATGATCTCCATAATAACGTCTGGTACAAGGGTGCAACCCATCACGACTCGAGTCAGGCCAACTTGAATCGAACGAAACTTTCTAGTGATACGCTTCGCGCTGGTATAGTTCACAAGATTGCCGTCCTTGGAGAATGCGAGGTCGGAAAGTCCAGTCTGATAACAAGAGTTCGTACTAATTCAGTCTCAAACTCGTGGCATACATACTGACCGAGTGGTAACTTGTAGTTTTGCTTTGGCTACTCACATCTAGCGGAGAGGTATACTACACTTAGTACCAGCTATTACAAGTCTATTATTGTTGATGGCGTAGAAAGTCGCCTCGAAATTACAGACACCCCAGGACTTGGGCTAGGTGACTACGCAGTTGCGGTGGTAAACAATGCAATCGAAGATGCCGATGCTTTTATTCTCGCGTACTCCATAGCCGACTTGCGCTCGTTCTACCAAATTCAGACATTATACGACATGATCATGCGCGCAAAGCAGTGGCCAGACACCCAACGCCAACCCGTGGTCATTGTTGCAACTAAGGCCGACTTGGGACATTTTCACGCCGCACCTCATAAATCACCATTCTCCCTAGCTGAAGAACTCGGTTGTGCATACTTCAAGTGCTCAATTGAGTTTGAATCCGAAGATAGCTTCACCCAGCCATTTACAGAACTGATACGACGCAAGTCGCTTAGTAACCCTGCACAGACGTTGGAGAGCCAGCGACCTACGCAAGAGAGCTGAAGTTATGAGGCTTTATTTCTAAAACCTAGCTTCTTGGTTACGAGTTGGCAATGGGTTACGTAGGGGTTTCTCCTTGCTATTAGTTGTTTCATCCCATATTTTGTGTGCGATTTTGCCTCTCTTTATGGCTTTTCCTCCCCTCCTCGCCTATGGTACGTAATGTACCGCGCCTGCTCCCGGCCGCCTGTGGTTCCGGACACGAACCTCAAAGTCCCGTTTAGTGAGACGAAAGCTGGAAGGACCGCGAAAGGGCGACCGTAAAAAGACGCCGCCTACATCGATGCGACATGAGTTGATCTACATTCATTATATCTACGTCATTCATCGTTCGTATAATCTTGAAACAATCAGCGAACCCTATTGCAGTCATACAAATCTTAGATTAAAAGATACTCAATGTACGACCTTCACGGGCGATGTTTCTAAGGGACAGGGGGATATTAGTAGGATCTGGTTCTAAAGTTGTGGATGTATTGAGAAGGTGCGGGCGGTATGAATCCAGGGGGGGGGGTAGATTGGTTAGCTGACTCAGATCGCATTGCGTCTCTTCCTATTATTTAGCTAGCCCGTATCCTTAGATTTCTTTCAGTTAGAAAAGAGTCTGACTGGCCCGAGGGGTCTCCTCCTAGAATTCACGCTTGTTTACCCCCGTACTCTCACGAAAATCTCTAGAAGTGCTTAGACGAAGGCATCCAGGCCTCCAAAGTGCGGTGCATGTTGAATAGCACGAGACGTTTCATTCTATAAATATCACTTTAGGTCTTGCATCGTACTTACTTTGAAACCATAGAATTCCAATGTAAGAATTGACATGCTTGGCTATAGGGAATGTTTAAAAAGCAAGAAGATATTCGCTACTATGCCATGGTCCCCAAGAGTTAAGACATCGCCTATCCTCTATACAGTAATAATTATTGATAAACTTTCTCGTAAAATACATTGCAACCCTTCGTGCTATCATATTAGTGGTGACATCGCTAATACTCTCACGTCCTCCTCAGCTCCCTCCAAAGCAGCGACACGTCACAACACTCTACCAGCCTCGATATGTCTCGCCTCTATTTCGCAACCTGTCGACGGACGACACAGGAATATCGCGCTAGTAGAAGAACTAAGAATGCGTCTAATTTTTAAGTTAGTCCCTTGAATGGCGAGTTCTATTACATTGGAAATAGTAGCGATGACTTGCAGTAACGTTAGTGGTTCGAATCCGGACATAGCGGGGCTAGGGGTACGCCGGATGCTCCTCGCCTTCGTGGTTTTTACGCATTAATCAACACCTTGAAGGTTCCTATATCCTTCATGATACAGGCGGGATTATCTTTCTGTATCTCATTCCGGGTTTCATGGCTTCAATGCCGCGTTCGCAGGGAAAATTCTCCTCGGTTCCAAACCAATCTAGCCTATCCGCAGGGGTGGCAACACAACCTTTGGTCGTCTTCGATCTCTCCTGAATCTCTCCTGTGTGTATCTATCGGCCTTAGGTCGTCCCTATTCTACTCTTAAGATCAACCATTTTATCCATTGGCGGCGACATTATCAAGAGTCTTTCTCGACGGCTCCTCGGAATTACTGCTGAGCCAGATTCATGAGCTGAGCTTGATAAGAAATTTAGTCAAACGAGTACTAAATATGATTAATAGAAACCTAGGCAATGAACGGCTTGTTGCAGGCCTGGGGATCTATGCAGCAATATGTCAGTATCATCTACTGGCGGTCCGTCTTTCGAGTAAGTGCCCTTTAGGGCAATTTCTTTTATCGCCTTGGATGACACGGCGTGAGTGCTCGGCCTCTGAAATAATATGAGGAACTTTGACAGCTATCTGGCTTCAGAAAGCCTGCCTTAGGTTTGCCATGAGGTGCTAGAGAACATCCTTAAATGTTAGCTAGCTGAGGATACTTGTCCCTACACGATGCGACAAAGCTCTCGATTACTACCACATCCTTACTTAGACGTAGCTGTGCCTATACGTGGAGATGCATCAACTTTGACTGAATGGGGTTTAGTATTGTCTTCCTCACCAACGCACACACCTAAGGCATGACTACCCAATATACTTAGCTTCGATGCCGCCCCTCCCTGGGTAACAACTAGAAGTGAAATGGCGAGAATAAGTGAGAATAAAGTCGAAATTAGAAGTCCAGACCATAACAAGAGCCAGGTTAGAAATAAATAAATAGCCCTCTGAGCTCCTATTGCACGCATCCATCAAAGGTACGATCGAATTCAACCTTTCGTCATTTCAAGCTTCAAATCGGGTTAATTAATCAGCACAATCGGCCATAACCACTTAATCTGGGAGTTGGGTGGTAATGCAGCCAAAAACAGTTTCCTAACAATTATGGTCGTAGTTAGCCGGTCTATCCAGCCTAGCCCCTTGCATCGAGTAGCACATGCAAAGGACAATGGTAACGTGTTATGACCTATCACAGCTAATCTATTTTAGACTAAAATTAGCTATACCTAGGCTTCGATACAAATACTGTACGACCTACGCGTGTGACTTATACCTAACAGCATCCGCTGCATTATTCTTTCTCCCACTCCTTTGTATTTCCACAACTCAATTCATTCCATCATCAAGTTGTTAGTAAGCCGATATCAGTCGATATGCTAGCTATACCGGGAACTCCAGTACAAGCAGTCCTAATCTCATCGGTTTTCTTCGCAGCTATATACATTTATCAAAAGCTATATCACAAACGTTTTGTCAGAAATGCCCATATTCCTCAGCTCCCAACATCCCTCGTATGGGGGCATCTTAGGCTCTTTGATTCCTTTACTAAACGAGGTAAACGCGACCGTCATCCAGGTTAGTGGCCACCCTTCATCTCAGTAGCTCAAAGCGGGCTTAGCTCACAATCTCAATAGATCTGATTATCGCTGAGATGCATGAGGCCCTGGGTCGGCCACCTCTCATGCTACTCGACAACTGGCCTATTGTGAAGCCATTGGCTGTGGTCGCCAGTCATGACATCGCAGAACAAGTTTCACGGTCATCCAATGCTTTAAAATACAGCGTACCAAAGGCACCCACAGTCGAACGTATTGCCGACTTGTTTGGCCACAATTCTATTCTCCTTAAGCAGAACGAAGAGTGGAAAGCGGTTCGAACTAGATTCAATCCAGGATTCGCGCATACTTACCTCATGGAAAACCTGCTACCAATGATAATAGCTGCAACAGAGCCTTACTTAGACATACTCGATACATTCGCTCGGACAGGAGAAGTATTCTCGTTCGATCTACACACTACAACTCTTACATTTGACGTCATTGGCGCCGTGGCGATGGGTGAAGATCTTCAGAGTCAACATATTGACCAGGCTCTCCAAGGTGATATGATCCGTATGTTCAAGGAAATGATCTTAAGTACGTCCCCTCTGTCACTATATAACTATCGGGTTGTTAATAGCCATAGCATATGGGGATGATAAGCTTCACTTGCCATGGTGGCTTAATCCATGGGTCTATTTGAGACGTCGTCGACTCGGAAATAAGATCTCAGATCATCTTCGTCAGATTGTGCGACGCCATTTCAAAAGCTTGAGAGCATCGGACGATGGATTCTCTTCAAAGACCATTCTCGCCCTCAGTCTACAGGGAACACAGTCGCTCACGCCTACAATCCTGGAGGAAACTTGTGACCAGCTCAAGACCTTTCTTTTTGCCGGCCACGATACCACTAGCACGACCATCTCGTATGCCGTGTATGAGCTTTCAAGGACGCCGCACGCCATCAAGGCTGTCCGGGACGAACTTGACAAGATTTTCGGCCCAGAGAGTGACCCGGATTCTCCGTCTATCCGTGATAGACTGTTAGCTCCTGGGGGCGACAAGCTTATCGGTAGAATGAGCTACATTTCGGCTGTACTAAAAGAAGTTCTTAGGCTACATCCTCCGGCCGGCTCAGTTCGCGCGCCGTCGATGAAGGAGGGATTCACCGTCACTACACCACAAGGCGACTACAATCTGAACAACGAGTCCTTCGTGTATTTAAACCACTACATCATTCATCGTGATAAAGCCGTGTACGGGGAGGATGCCGATATTTTTGTCCCAGAGCGATGGCTTCAACCCGGGGAAAGCAGTATCCCCGCGAGTGCGTGGCGGCCGTTCGAAAGGGGTCCCAGGAATTGCATTGGACAAGAATTAGCCAACATCGAAGCCCGCATTGTCATCGCCATGCTTGTACGCCGTTACAACTTCACTAAAGTTGGCCTGGGGGAGGTAGAATTGGGGGAAAGCGGTCAGCCTACGCTTGATAAGCGAACGAAACAATTCACTGTTAAATCTGAGCTATACCCTGTAAGTTCTTCCAAAAATAGTTTGATTCTCGCAAGCAAACCTCCAAAGTCTAACATTTTAAGACTATTCGAATCACCAATAAACCGGTGGACAACATGATGATGAAGTGTGGGTTAGCCTAGGGGAGGAGGTGAAGCCTGTTGGTATCACAACAAATCCGGCCACCGCATAGATTTGTTTTTAGAAATACTTATCTAGTGTCGAGAACTAAGAGAAGGCCGTCTCCAGACAAAATCCATGAAGACAGCATTGAGGTGGTTACTTGGTGTAGAGACTTTCGGTTATTACAATTGGTCAATTGTAAGCACGACAACACGTATTAATGAAACGGTAAACCAAGGAAGAACTGGTTTGACTTTTAGCATCACATGTGGCCGTATCCCAACATTCTGTGCGTTGTATGCTATCATAGGAGTTCTATTGTAATAGGTAGATCCTATCGATACTAGAATGCACACTGCAACACCCGATAAAGGCCGTTAGCCTTTAGAAGGATAGTGTACGCACGTATTTACATGCTTTATATGTCGGTAAGTTATTCTACATGTATGTCATGTATTCCTACGGAGGCGGGTCAAGCAAGTAGACATCTAGATGTATAAAGTGCCGAGCTGATACTACAGCATATCTAGATACAAGCAAGTACATTCAGATCAAAATAAGTGAACTCACGAGAGATTCAGGTTGTCCAGAGGAGATATCCTTGATTCCATCCCATAGCGCATTGATTTTGGGGCGGACGGCTTAGAAGGGAAAAGGCCGTCGAGTGACTGGGATTATCTGGTCGCCGCCGCTGAGTCGAATCTACCAGGTAGGGAGGTGCGAATAATAAACAAACGCAGGAGACATCTTGAGCGTGCCTCGTTCATTGCCATCGAGAAACGTGCGCACTGTGCTATACAACTGTAATACTCAATCAACCAATTAAATGATAAAGAGATGGCTATACAAAACATTGCGGATATAACAACCCCTCTTCGCTTCTTTGTTTAATTTTACAAAATCACTTTTTATCCACACATACCTTTCTCTTTGAAATTACGTTGTTGACGACAAAGTTGCGGGGTGAGTGTGAGTCGCTATGCGCGGCTCAGACGAGGGAATATAGCGACCGAGGGCGTGAAATATGATATCTTGGGCTCTAATGAGACAACTTCTAGTGACGTTGTTGCGGAGATGGCACTTGGAATGCTATTCAATCATATGAGGATAGGCGAGAGTCAATGTTGTCCATACCGTCTTCTCCTAGTGTAAGGTTGATTAAGAGTGATTGATTGACAGCAACAACGAAGCATTCTTGTCATGATCGAGATGAGATCGATGTTGTTGAATTTGCTGGGCAACGTACAAATCGTATGTGAATACACGGCATCCAACTCGTTATGTACGTATACTCAGTCACATCCTGCCGAGCTGCTACGTCGCTTTCCGTCGACTCAGAACTCTAGTATCTACGCCCGTAGCGTAATAGCCAAAGGTCACAAGGCGGTGAGTACGGGGATATCGAGGAGAGTTACCTCGAACTCATCTCATAAGTCATTCTGTCGATTCTATTTGTCAAGCCTCGTTCGTCCCTCGGCTCGCGTCGTCAGCAGATCTCATTACGTGACTCCGACGTGTTTAGCTACTGCTCCACCTCATTATCAAATATTCCGGCGCCAGGACGCTTGACGTGTCTACCCGCTGCTCGGCCAGCTCCATGATTGTAGCTTTGATAGCTTTCTCCATCTCGGCCCTGCTGACTCAAAGCAGTTTCAATTCCATATCGAATTCGTCTAAAGATAGACACGTCGCCAGCGTAGCTTTGACGACGATTTCCCCTCTTGCCGCAATAGGCCTTTTGATATTGTATGACTGTCTCGTGTCCGTCTTCCGGTGGTGAGCAGCCCCTCTTCTGCGACGGATCAAGGGTTTCAAAAATATCCCCACCTGCATGGACCCCTCTATGGGGCAGCAATGCATGGCATTCTGCGTTTGCCGCCGGAGCGCGCTTTCATCGGAGGGGCTCGGTGGGCCAGATGATGCCAGACCTTGACCGAAAGAGCATGGAGCCAGGCGCTTCACGCGGGGAAAAGGGGATAGAGCTGAAGTCACGATCACCTACATGACTAGGTGCTAGTATGACTTGCGTTAAAGATTCTGTCCTAACTTCGAAGGGACTAGCGAGGCCAAAAAGACGACTGCGCGGGGTCCAGGGGCGAGCACGCAAGGTCAACCAGGTGTAGATAGTGGTGAAGCGAGGCGAGGCGGTGACCGATGATGGAGGGGCAAGCCAACGACAGGCACAAGGTACAAACAGCCCGTCCAGGTAGGACAAGCTCGCATTTGGTAACTGATAAACAGCTGATAGGGGCGTGGTGCAGCCACGCGACCAAGGATACCTGATGCAGCTAGATCTACCCGTGTGGGTCGAGAGATTGGCCCACCGCGGATGACAGGCCAGGAGAGCTCATCGTCCCCAGGGCCAATGCTGCACGACCAGCTGGCACAAAGCGGTCAAGCTAGAGATCTCCAACACGACTGCAAAGGGGCGTGTCGTGGCAAGGATGCCGCTTTCGGACGTCTGTTCGGTCGTCTCAGTGAGTAAGATGGGCGCATATTATAAGTTGACCGTCATGGTTCCCCCTTTGGCGCTTCTGTCCTTCTGGCCATTTGCAATATCAATCTGTTGACATTTGTGAAAACGTATACGAACCCACGCCCCCGTCCAAACGAACCAGTTCATCTTTTACATCTTGAATAGCCTGTATATTACGTACAGAAGCAAGAATGGCTGCTACTTCCGTCCTCATCCCTCTTTCCGTCATCAACCAGAACGGAGGTGTGCTACCGCCCAGCGCGCTTTCACAACAAAGTCCCCGCCATGGCCGGAGTAGGGGCATGAGTGTGAATGGCAAGAGTGCAGGGGGTAAAGGATACCGAGTGGTTGAGAATGCCGACGCGACCGTTGACAAGGCGGTTGCCTTTGTTCTGAAGCGTGCTGTTTCGCAGGACGAGCTCGATTCTGAGGCAGAGGAAAGCGATTATCTGATCTGCGATGCAGAAGGATGGGTCGGCGTCTCCGATCTGGTGCGTTCCTTACCCCTCGGCTTATCCGCCTAATTGAGCACTACGGTAACTAACGCCATACCATAGTTGATGCAAACCAGAATGAAGGATCTTGGAATAACACTGAACGACATCCGCCATGCCGCGTCCTCGTCAAAGGCACGGTTCATACTCCGACAACACCCCGAGTCCGACGTAGAGAAAGCCGAGTCGTATCAGATACGGCGAGACTCCAAGCGCGACAGCGCATCTCAGGCAGCCCTAGTTCCAGAGGGCGAGCCGCTGAAGGCCGACTCCGAGAACCTGCCAGAGTATATTGTCTATGAGACAACCTACCAGAACTATCCTCTCGTTGTTGCCTCGGGGGTTATTAAACGCGCAGACGGCGCTGCACATTTATCCTTCTTGCCCGTTGTCGCTGCAACAGCGACAAGTCGCCCCAGCAAGGCCGATGTTAGCATCTGGATCCATGTCCGCACCGCGATGGACCAAGCCCCAGAACTAAAGTGGCAATTCACCACGTCAGGCAGAATCATAACCGCGGCCGAGGAGGTGCCTCAGAGCCTGTGGAAGAAGGCTGTTGCCCGGCGCCCAGACATTGGACTGCTGTTTGAGGATGGCATTGTGCATAAAGAAATTCCCGAGGGCCTGAGAGGAAAAGGTGCTAAGGGCAAGGCTAAGAAAGGCAAGGGAATGCTGAAGCAGGAAGGCCAAGGCCGTGCTGATAGCGAGTCCGAGAGTGTCGAGGAAGAAGAGATGTAAGATGCTGTATGTTATTAATATCCCTGACGCGACTCGTAATAGCGCCTAAATATACAAGCCGGCCTATCTAAAGAATAGAGGAAAGATACCCAACAGGCTAAGCAAGATGACTTTATGAGGCCCCTGCATTATGCTTTCTTCAATTGACCCGTTATCCCTGTTTCGCACATTCGAAAAGGGAACAATCAATCCCGCGGAAGTCGATACTGGCACGCCGCCTACTACATTATATCGGAGCGGTCGCACCCGGGCGCTACTGCTGGGGGTTCTTTAAAATACCTCGCACTGATTCCCGCTACACTACTCCTAGAGATCGCATTGCAGTGAACGCGATTTTGCGGCCTGGACGCCATATCTTCTCATCGCCGCCGTATTTCGCGTACGCGAAGCCAAGTGCCAGTCCACCGAGATGTGACCCGTGGCCGAGGCTAATAAAAGGGTATCGGACTAAGATGCCGATTGCATCGAAGAGAGCAACGTACACCATGGCGTGGCCAATAGGCACTGAGCCAGGGAGGAAAAGTATGCCGACATGCATATGAGGGAACGAAACGCCGACGATGCCGAACAAGGCAAAAAGCGCCCCGCTAGCTCCTAACGCTGGCGTATAGGCACGGAGTCCTCCTCCCGGCCATACTGCTGTCGCGTGGTGTGCGAGAGAGCTCAGGATACCAGCGGAGAGGTAGAATGCCGTCAGATGGGCATTGCTCTCGTTAAACACTTTCGAGTCTGTGGCTGTGGGGATTAACAGAGACATGACATACATGTTAAAACCCAGATGGATCAGTCCGCTGTGCCCGAAAACCGAAGTGAGGAGAGTGTAATTGGTAGACAGTGCGGGCGTATGCTGGAAATGATGCGCCATACTGGGGTAGATGCTGGACGAAACAAAGACGCTCAAGGCCAAGGCCATGGCGCTCACGGTCATATTTTGATCACCCGAGAACTCGGGCCGCTCCGAAGTCGAACCATGGAAACTATCCATTACAGCCCCTGCCGACCGCATGCGCTCCAGGTCCGCGAAGGTCCGAACGGGTTTCATGTTGGGCCACTTCAACGCCTCGGCTCGGGCGCGCTTCGCATCGAAGTAGACTTCGTAGGCGGCACATCCGAGGTAGATGGTGCTGCACGCGGCAACACTCCAAACCACCGGGCCCAACAAGCGGACGTGCGGCGCTGGTCCAAAAGTACCTGTGCTGTACGGTCGCTTCAATGGCCTAGATTTAGCGATGAGCCGCCCCGCAGGATTGGCACATAGTCGAAACATTCTTGTTCCGTTGTTCGGGGCAGCGCGCACTGCAAATCTCGAGGGAGCAAGCTTAGATTATCACAAAGGAACCGGCGTAGGCTAGATAAGCCACAAACGCGAACACGTTACAAACGTCCACCGCCACAATTACTTAGTACTCAGGGATCGCCCCTCGCCTTGAATGTTTGTGGTTGTGATACGTGTTGTCAAACGCAGTCACGATGCGGGATCACGGAAGTGGGAGAAAAGGGTCGTATCGCATTCTTTGCTAAGGTGAAGGTGAACTATGTACGTAAATCTCTGTAGGTAGGTTAGATAGGTGGCGCGAGCCTCAAGCAGCAGTCTCAAGCTCGGACCTGCCAGCTCCAGCTCTCCAGAATCATGTCTTGGATTTATTGGCCCCATCCTTCCCTAGCCACATATTCAAGCCACCGCACAGCCATAAGCATGCCAAACCAAAATAATCACGCGTTAAAACAATATTCAATTCTACGATGACTGTTTATGTCCAACTTCATATTTGAAGCTTTTCATAATATAGATAGATACATGGAGCCCTCCCAGCCAACCAGCAGCCGGGCGCATAAAACGTTGGTTCTCGAGATAATTAAATCTTACATCGCGAGATTCAACCTCAATTCGCGTCGAGAATTATTTGTTGTATGATTGCCTTTATGCGATCGTCGCTTTCACCCGCGATCCCAATGTTGGTATAATATGCTTCGTCCCTTTCCTCGATACACTGTACTGCCGTAGCCACCAAGTCCACCGGGTGGGGTCTGTCTTCAGGCTGCGTCGCAAGGCAACCGCATATGAGACGGCGTAGATCTATGTCGAGCGCTGGGAACGGGAAGACACCCTGCTCGTTAGGCAGGAGCATGGTCGCGTTAGTCATGGTTGGCTCCTCATCGGGGTTCAGGACAACGCTTTTGGCTCTGGCGGATGACGGACGTATCTCATCTTGTCGGTTATTGTCGACCGTCACAAGCTCCACCATGAGCTAAGCATTGATAAAACAAATTAGTCTATGACGGAAGACGCTAGGGGAAATGGGATCGCTTACAACTCCTATATCAAATAAGTTATCCATAACCGCATTCATCATGGCACGACTAGGTGGTAAATATAAGTTAGTCCATATATACGGCCATTGCAAAGCTTTCATGGTGGACTTACCCTTCATTCGACACCCTATACATGTGTCCAAGGTCAAGGAGCTTCAAAATGGGCGCAAGCGTGTGTTCCTCGTTGTCAAGGTCGCCAAACATTACTAAATCCAGATGAGTTAATTGACAGCAAACAAGGAGAAGTCATAGCGCAAAATCGGCTTACCATTCATGTCATGCATGTCGAAGTGGACTAATCCCCCGTGGGGGTCGCCCTGGATCTCCTCTGTTACCGGCTCACCCTCAGCACTGGGCTTGGGCGGCCAACCCACTATAATCACTGGAGTTAGGAAGTATTCTTTTAACCAGCTTTGGTGCTCTTGATATATGCTCTCGAAACATACTCCGGGAGCTCTCAAGTTACTCGAAGAAAAAAAGGGGAGGGGGAGGAGGAATGACTCCAGCGGTAACTTACTAGCAATGACCATTCTAAGAACTAATCTAGTTAGCCCACACACTCTTCGTAAATCCAACAGTAACGCTAGACCTACAGCACAAGAAAAACCTCCAAAGTAGCCGATTCGGCAATACACGAACGCGCTTGCGCAATGCTCTTGTAACAAACTTATCGAGCGTTCCACTGCGATCCGGTTAGCCTTTGTCTACAGGTTACCAGTGTTCGTGTGCTTACTTCTGCAGGAGTTCCATATAGATCCAGTGATCATCTTTCACTATAAAATTTGAGTGTAAGTAGCTGTTTCGTCGAGTGAAAACGGAAAAGTTCTACTAGCAACTTACTATGATGCCACGGGATAGTAGGATCCCTTTTTGTAAGAGGGTCGTCCGGAGGTGTTATGATGTGAACTAAATGCTTGGCCCATCGCAGAATCTATTATGTTGTTAGATAAAGCACGGAATCTCTCAGTATCTTCTGGGACAATTATTGGGGGCACCACAGACCTCTAGATATTTCTTCTCCTTTGGTAGCGTGCTTGCCTCTAAATCCTCATCATCATCATCTTCTTCATCGTATCCTTCTGCTTCTGGATTACGTCTAGGAGAATCCCCAAAGAGATTCTCGGCATCGCTAGTATATCCGGTATCGTCAGTATCGTCACGGAACAGGTATGATCGATCCGTCTTCACTAAATCGTTAGAGTTAGCACACCTGGCATCCCGATAAAGCACGCTTTTCTTTTCGGGACCACCACCGCCACCTTTGAAAATGTTTTGAGGGCCCCTGAAGGCTTACTTACAGACTATGCGCTGAGTCATGGGTGCCGCAGCAGGAGTTGCGGAGGTAGAAGCCGTATCAGGGGCCGGCGTATACTTAATCCTCCACGCTAAGCCAGCAATCCCGCCCCCTAAAGGACCCTCCATAACGAAGCGCTTTCTTTCATCGTTGTCGAAGTATTGGGCGAGAAGGTCTTTTTGGCGTATAATATCGGTGGGGTCATACCTATGGCGTTCTAATCAGCGAGTTTCCGAGTTTAACTCATGATCACTGAGATCTAGTCATATTCAATGCTCCCGAAGGCACTCCCTGACCAGTTCATAGTAGCATGAGCCGGAATGTTTGTAGGTCTGGATAATGGACACATACCCTGTAAGCTGCACTAGTTCCCGAAACTTTTGATCCATGTTGCTGTGTCAAAATTGCTATTATCTTCTGTTCTTACTATAGTTTCGCTTCGAGTTTGGTCGTTAACATGAACCACAATATGTTCCCTCCCTTTTTAATACAATCTGCTTCAAGTGAGACGTGATATATAATCTTGTTATGGAAAGGGTCCCAGACAAAGCAGCATTGTCGTTGTTGTGATAATAAGCAGTTTCCCCTCACTTTTTCTGCGATTCTCTTTGAAGGCCTTGTTCGTCGATACAATCCTTTATATTTGGGATATGTTATTCGCGTCGTGTAAAAGATTCCGTTGTTCTCGATTGGTTGTATAGTAAACTACAATAGACAAGAGCTCTGTATTCGATGAATGGCTCTATGTGGTTTATCATTATGTTACCTTTGGTAAGAATGCAATAGCAGTAAGCCAAAGACTCAGTAAAGGGATTATGGGGCTTGCCGGTGAAAGTTACTTCAACATCCTCAACTACTAGGCTTTCAATACCCACTCGATGAAGTAAAAATATTAACTGATTGCATTGTCTCCGCAATAAATACTAAGACACTAATTATTACTACTTCGTGTGTTTTACATACATTTTGACAAAGATTTTCACATATTCCTCTTTTCGAATCAAGCTTTACCCGGAATCCCATATGGAGGTTGTGGAAGCCCTTGTCCGATCCTATCTAGAGCGCAGGAGAGATGGCGTATAGATACTATAAGAACAACTATAATCATAGCCTTGAGGTCAATATATATCGAGATCAACTAGAATCAATTGAGCAGTCAGTCACTCACTGGTGCCTATTATCACTGCATTCCAGATGAGGTAGTCGTTGGGTTGGAAAGGCGCTAGACGTTTGGACAAGAGGCTAGGGCAAAGGATGGCGATAATAGCGAGACTAGATATGGCGCGAGCAGCGAAGCCCACAACTCTGTGCCAAGAATTGAGAATGAAGCGACAATGCTCTGGCATTGTTCTGATAAGTTTTATGGCGATTATATCAAGCATCGCTTGTGAGATGCGACAAGAATGCAAGCTTGCTAACCCAGCTGTTGATGATACAAGGGTCTGGTTTAAATTGCCGGGTAGTTCCAACTCCAAGACGAGTATGGCGACGTAATGTTGAGGCTATTTCACCTATAGTTACTGTATCGATGCGAGGCCGTCCGAAAATGGAAGCCTAGGCCCGTCATTTTTGGCGGGGTGTATGTACTATTTGAAGTCCACTGTACTGTACACACATAGTCCGCTTAGCGTGTCTGGTGTAGTAGGCGGCACAGCTTCAAGCAGTGTTTGAGCGAAGCCTGGGATTCGGGACTCAGGCGGCCTCCGGCCAGAAAATTAGACATTAGAACATAAGCGGGAGAAATATATTTAGGATGCCGTTCACTACTTCATTTCTAGCCCTAGGTAGTGCCGTTTTGTCCAGCCCCCTTTGTAGGAGAGTTTTCTCTTGCCTAATTTTTGCTATACCAGTGCCAGCTTTTTGGTGGTATATTAATGCATCCAAGTCTCCAAGCTTGTGCTAAGGTCTTATGCGAGACCCCTGAAACTCTGTTGGTTATAGTGCTAATCGTACCTTAGGATCTACCCTTAGCCCATCCATCTAGGCTGCTCGATCTCCTCTTTAGGCGCCCGGGGCGCCCTTCTCTTGTTACTCGCCACTATCTACTAGTCGCTATTTTTAAATCTCGGTGTGGGTGGCAGGGTTGGCATACGGTCCTGGCAGTCCAGTGGGCATGTGGCATACGCTCAAGCTGCTCTTTCATACTCGGCAAGTGCTTTAAGGTACTCTTAAGACTGCGCCACGTGGCTACTGTTATATAATGCAGTGGAGGCGCTCTAGGTTTTTATATGCCAGCTATTTTTTGTTTTCTTATGCGTTTTTCTTGTGTAACCTCTGCAACGCTCTTGTTTGTTAGAGTACTTTAGTATAGATTTCTGTTTAAAGGGTTAGGCTAAAGGAGCTTAATACTTCATAGACGCTAGGAGGAGAGCAAAGGCCCCTGGAAGAATTATAAAGTTAAAGCGCCTGTGCTACAGCTCCTAATATATGGTCGAACTGTCGTACTAGAGCTACAATATTTATAGATGATACAAACGATAGTTAGCTCGACGATACTAATGCCTCTAGACACGGCGATGATCCAAGACCCGCTGGCGCTGTATAGCGAATTCGCCCCGGCCTGAACCTCCGGCACGGCCGAGCTAGAGACAGGTGCTTGTTCGCTTGTATGGATACTGAAGCTTAAATCTTATAAGTATCAGGAACCGCAAGCTAGGGGTATTAGGTGATGACTATTGTTGTTGCGCAAAGGCTCCCTAAACTACCTTCCTTGGAGTCATCTAACTATATACAGGAACATCCTCCTTTGTCTATATGCCCTGTGATAGTCCTCTTGTGTTCTCTAACAATAAGTGTTTCTTTTATGGAAGATACTTTATTTGGAAAGGGAATATGTGGAACTGTGAAGAGCAATGCTTTAAATCTAGCTTGACCGACGCTGTCACTTATCCCTATCTGGACTGTAACCTTAGCGTTGAAAGATAGCTTAGAGCCACATAAACGAAATTCCGGGGGGGAAAGGAAAGGGAAAAGGAAGGAGAGCTAGATGCTACAGCTGGTAATTACAACTCTTTTTGGCCTGATTCCGGCATAACCGAATTGTGTATAGCAGTGTCTTGTGATACATCGCCGCGATCCATGGTAGTGAAATGATAGGTATATGAGCGGTACTATTCAGCCGACTGACTGTCTGAGTGAGGTGGGAAGACCTGTTTATATACATGACGAGATGCCATCAGCCCCTATTCCGGTACGGTGCATGAAGTGACTCCTTGACCTAATGCTTTCAACACATGGCACCTTCGCTTATGTTCGGCTCTGCGAACCATTTGTCCTGCAATAACGCAGCAGCTGTAGGCCTGTCTCGGTGGTCTAAGTTCATAAAACTACAGATAAAGTTACGATCTTCATTGCTGATCTCTGTAGACGACGCCCGCCGAAATAGACCTCGTGCTTCGGCCTCATTCATAATTTCGGTAAGAATCTCAATCCTGTTTGCGTCGATTCCTGGAAGAGTTACGTATGTTCTAGGAAACGGTCCGAAGTATTTGTGAAAGGTCTCGACAACCTTTTCAACAAATAAAGGGTCATTCTCGCCGACCCCAGGCCAGAAGATATCGAAGCCACAACCATATATTAGGGAGATCAGAGTGGCTCCAAATGACCAAATATCATGGGCAGTCGTAAATGGCATCATCAATGTTGCTTCAGGGCTGCGGAAAACCCCTGTTCCAAGAGGATACCCACTGTTAGCCTCCATACTATCGGTGGGGATAACGTCGCCAAGGTCCGCAAGGCAGACGTCTGTGAAGCGAATGTCGCTACTAGAACACAAATTGACGAGGATGTTGTCCGGCTTTACATCAGTATGGATGTATCCGTTCGCGTGGAGGGCGCATAGTGCTTTTAATACGCGGGATCCAAGATACTTGGCCTCTCGGGTTGAAAGGCCTTGCTTTTTCGAGATCTCCCCGATGTCACAATCGTAGTGTTCAAGAACAATAGCTAAAGGCTTTTCCGAATCTGTGAACTCGATCTCGTCGATTAGAGGCCGAAATAAAGCGGTATCATGGAATCGTTTTAGAAGGTCTCGCTCATTGTTTATTCGTCCGGGCTCATCGTATTTAACAACAACCGTTCTGTTAACAGTATTGCTAGACCGAGACGATATGGCTCGTTAGAATATCGGCAAAAATTATGCGATAGTGGGACAACTTACGTCGCTAACCAAGTGCTTGGGTAGAGCTGCTTTGTGATTGTATACACGCTCAGCCTTCCCGTTAGGCGTTGGCCAATCTGAAGTATGGAGGAAGCCATGAGATATGCTGTTGCAACGCCGATATTAGCGACTAGCTTCGTTGGAAAGTAGGTATCTACCATGCGGTAGATTGACTGTGCAGGTATGTGCCTTCGAGTGCCACCTAAGAGTGGGATCCGGAACCTAGTATTCAAGGCTACAGATCCAATCCTCTAAGTGCTGAGTAGTATGAAACTCTGATCGTCTAGACGCTTCAAGTGAAATTTTTCGGCCGCAAGGAAGAGCATTATTGGGAGTGAAAAAGAGCGAACCGGGAAGGGGTCCCAGGGTGCAATGTGCTTGGAGGTAAGGGTACCTACCTTAGTGAATATGCTGTACACATTACAAGTGGGGCCAGGTTCCCATTATTCATTTAGGTCTCTACCACCCATTGAGATCCTCTAGTAGGATCCACAGATATACAATTCTTGTGACTCATGTTGTTTCTGTTGTTACTTCAACTGGCCCAGTAAGAGTTTAGCATTAGCCACTCAGCTCTCATTGTTGGATCTTACGCCATTGATGTTGTTTCGAGACTGGCGATGACGGCCCGTAATTTGTCGATGTGACAAGGGCTGACTAATAGAGGGCTTGGAACAATACTTCAATTCGGCTAACAGTATTCTCGGGGTCTCAAGGTCCATGGCTTCCTTTCCCTTTCGGTCGGGAAACCCTACCCTATTTGTAGACCTCTATTCTAGTCGTTCTATTCCAAGGGATGACCTTCGGTCGCCTCCTGAAACGCTTTACCGGTCTTCAGCCACTAGGCTTCATACAGGTCAATATGTCTAAGACATAAGGCTAGCGATAAGGATTCTAAGGGCCTTTTTTGGGGCCTCAGCCTCACTCGAGGTCGGCCGAGCCCATCGACAGTCGATACTGTTTGGTTTCGGTCTGCCTTGGAAACCAACTGCTTCACTCCACTGCTGTTGGCTATTTTTATACACTCGTAGCGATGCCTAGGCGTCTATTTCTGCGTAGACATCTGCAAAATGTATGTATAGTAGAGATATGGTCAGAATCAACTCTTACGTACTTGTGTTACAGCACAACAGTTACCATTGTGTCAGGTGATAAAGTCTCCAGACCTTATAGGGGTGGCTATATTGGTGATTTGGTTATATATATAGGGCCTCTGGTCCTCTAAGGGAGCAGGGGGGGCAATAATCGATCTATATATATATAAATATATCATATCTAAGCATTATAACACAATCTTGCCTGTTGCTTATAACTATCGCTCATGCCCGTTGCTAATGAGAAGAGCTAACTCAACCATTATAGGCAATCGCTTTAAAACGGGACTCTGGCCTACCATTTCCCCTAACTATCGCCAAAGGAGAGCTATTTCTAAGACTCAAATGTGCGAGAAGAGGTAAGCTCGCAGTGTCCAGATCAAATACATCGGCCAATGTAGGGTCAAACAGGGAGGCCTTGATGCCCTTGGGTGTCGTTGCTAAACATGGCTTTCCAACCCTTTTAGACTAGTTCGGCATGAAAGATGGCCTCCGCAGTCGACATTTACACGATCAAAACATCGCCCTGTCCGAAGGTCAAACGGAAGTTCAAACGACATACATCATATGAGCGGTCCTGCCAGGCCCGCGCTCATTCAGCTGTGAGAGGCGAAGTACGGCTTCACGATTATCCCAAACGGATATCTAAGGTCATGCCTTTAGCCATCACCTAAGTAGGGATGTCATAGGGTCTACCCTGACGTGAGCTTTCTATTCAAATACCGTCTCTAATGGTGCTTCTCAATAGCTGCTGCCAATCAGAAAATATACCCCATATAGTAGAGCGCCTAGAAACCCATACACCATAGAAGTAATCACTCAGAACTCCCCGCTTGGTCATGAAATTGGCTTATATGGAGAACAGGTATATGACCTATGACACGCTGATCCAATGTCTTCCTCTAATCGTGACCCCCATCCCCATCAGATTGAGTATCAGCGCCACCATGAAAAGGGAGCTTGGCATTTCATCAAACATCTGACATGTAAGCGGATGAGTCGTGCCGCCTCTTTCCCGAATGGCCATAAGTTCCCATGGTCTCGCGGCTAATTAGAAAAAAAAATCATTTCGCGCATTAATATTCTCTGCTTTTTTATTGTAGTACGTTATCCTATCTCCTAGGAGATGCGCTCGTTGGCGGATTCTATAGACAAAAGCACATCGAATAGAATTGAACCACTTCTTGACGAGTATTGGTGCGGAAGGTGACAACAGTCAAACAGAAAAGAGATAAATAGCGGTCGAAATGTTGATTTGGGTAGTAAATGATACTCCGAGTGGATTGCATAAGCTGATTTTTAAGTACATTGGAATTGGGGTAACTATAATTCTGACGCCAGAGTGATTCGGAGGTTGGCACTTTTCCGCGCGCCATCGCCGGAGATGCAAGATGCGCGCTACAGGCGGTAACACCAGAGCCGGTTATGGCATAGGTTCAGTTTGCAGATGAGAAGTAATCCAGTTCGCCTGACTGACGATAAGTTTTTCAGAGAGGGTTCAACACGCAGTCCCCGAGCCACACAGCGGTATCTTGGAAACTTATTCTCGGCTTGGTTGGAGATGGTTTTCATTCCGAGGCTGAGAAATTTTTGGTCATTTGTATGTGACTAGAGCCGGAGATGCAGTATTATTCGCTCTCTCGCTAGTCCAAACGCGAATCCCGAAAATGAATCTTGGCCTTGAGTGCCTATTACCTAGCCATGTCTGAGTAAGGTAAGCTGCTATTCACAGTGATGCAGCCTTTGGTACGTTGGCGGTTGGAGTAGCTGGGTTTGTTGAGAGTAAGTGTTTGCTTTGGCTGCGAGAATTTCGAGCACGTTGCAGCAGCACGAAGTATAAAGAGCCTGATCATTTCGACTATATCTGATGCCGAGTTGTTGCCTTCATCATCAGCAACCTCATCTACAGTTCACTAAATCAACAACCACAAGCTCCTGACTTGATCTTGCAAGAATAGAAACGACCCTCTACGCTTAAAAGCCCAATAACTGCTCCATTTACAAAATGCGATTCACGAGCCGAGCCTCCACCACCCTCGCCTTGGTACCCTCAGTTTTGGGGGCATTCAGACCCTAGCATGGAACACGAAGACTGATTGCTCCGGCAGTCATGGGAAGTTCGAGCATTATTACGAGAACGAATGCCGCACACTAGGCAAAAACGACTGGGCAGTGGATATCTGGTTTACTGGTTCTCCCTGCACTGGTGAGTTCACCAATCCGTATTGCTCTTTCGAATTTACACTGACTTGGATTATCTGATAGTGTATGCCTACGAGAGCGATGATTGCACTGGAAACCGCGCGCCGCTTGCGGGTCCTGGTGGGCCTGGAGATATCTGCCACTCCCTGCAGGGACGATGGTCTATCATGGTGTCGGACTGCTAAAGAATGAGAGTAACTGTGCGCGGGAGGCTGTTGATGGGTCTGGAATAGGACTATTTAGCACAAGGTTGGGATTTGATTTTCTTGTTTGATTGGCAATTTGCAGCCTTGGCAGTAGACTTACAGTCATTTAAATTGATATTGATTTTGTTTGGAAGTTGTACTACGTTCTGTTTAAAGGTAATTTTGTATTCAAAGTCGAGAAAGAGTTAGGACGCCTTAGACTAAAGTATGATAAACTTGTAGAAGCTGTTATTGCGTTCCAATTACGGCGTTTGAGAGAAAGCTAGCGAACTTATAATATATTAGATATAACTTTGAAAGGCTGCTTTAGAAGCATCTAGGACTTACTCTATGTCTCCATCCTGTGTAATGTACCTTGATGTTTTCCTCTTTCATTGTTGCCTTAATGTTAGCCCTCTAGGGGTTGCTGATTTCCTCTTGGGGCATTCCAATGATACAGTAACGCCACAGGCCCCTTACACTGTAGCTTCAATACCCTCTAATTAATCCAATGTTCCGTGGTAATAAAAGGCGATATTGTAATATTATAGTGCACCTACTAGCGGCCTGTTGCCGGGAGTCGGCAGTCTAGACCATGCGGTTGATTTTGTAGTATCTAGGAACGGCGTAAAGGACTTCGCCCCCGGGGTTCAATGTTAGCCGATGGTAATCCATCTTGGCAAGCGGGTTTTCGTCGGTACGGAGCTTCGAAGTTATGCGAACTATTGATGATGTAAGCTTTTCCTGAAGCCTCTTACGACTGTCGTACTGCTCAACTAATCACATCTGACTACAGGAGGCGAGTTGCAGTGACGACTTGATGGTGACCGGATTCTGAACAAGGTCTCTGTGGTTGGCATAGATCCAGGGACTATGCCTACCGACCTTAGCCGTCGCGGCCCTTGGGTGATGCGTGTTGTACTTTTGCGACCCATCCTTCTTCCATTGGTGGCCAGAATCGTGGTTCTGATCTCCCCAAACGGAAACATACGTACTGCTACTAAGTCTTCCGCCGAAGTTATCTCGACCGCCTTAACTGTTGAGCATGCGAAAGGACTAACTATACTTAGATATACAGAAAGAGATCCAAATGAGTGCAGAAGCTCCGGGTCCTAAAAAGCAGAGACTGGTTTGGAAAGATGCTATAAGTTACACTCAATTGAAGAAAGGGGAAACGATACTCGCTCCCCGGACATGATACTCTATCTATTATCATAGTTGAAATGATTATTAGGCGTAATATGAAAAAGAAGTGAGAAAAAAAATACCCATTCTTGGAATCGAACCAAGAGTTCCCTGAAGGCTCCGTCGGTCTTCTCCTTCCACGCATAGTAGGTGGCCTGTAGCCGGTTCAGCACTCTCAGGACGTGTTTTCCATTACACTAAACGGGCTATTGTTTGTTGGAAAGGGGACCTGTTGTTTGAATATATATATAACCTCCTCTTTTCCTTAACGATTGGTTGGGTAGGTAGGGTGGGGCTTGGTCTGTTTGCTCCTGATTATGCGCAGGGAATAAACACACAGTTGCTTATTGTTTATTATACGTGGCCCCTTGTAAACTGTAATGCAGTCGAGTAATGCTGTGGGGTTTAGTGATATGACGAATCCAAGTAATACCTCAGTCTATTCGGCGAGTCTATCTAGTAGGATGCTTATCAAAATAATTCCCTGGGTGCATATAGCTCAGATCTCTGGCCGTTGCAGTTATTAGGTTACAATTCTGCAATATTCAGTGGTGTCTGGATAGTTCAAAAGAAAGCATAGTATTATACTTGCAACAGAACCGCGTTATAAGCACGGGCTCTTCAGTGCAGTGCCATTTGTGACGTATAATTCGCGCTTCCCTACATAAGAATTAACAGCTTGCACTCGAAGCGAAGGCGGCAGCCTCCTGGGTGGGATGCTACAGATGCGGTAGCCAAAGTGTTGACGGCCGAACATAATGTTAGCGAACTATGATGATCTAGTCGGAAAATACAGAGCAGCGTTGTTAAATATGTCACTGCAATGACAGTAATGGATCGTTGGTGCCTCTGGGAGTCAACATGAACATAGCCTTGTCAACATCTGATCAACATAAATAGCAACAGACGATGAACCTAACGTTGATTCCGAATAACGGCCGGACGGTCGATGAGCTGTCGGGAGTGCCCTATGGTGCACAGATAGGAGATGAAGCATCCCCTACGCACATTGAAGAACGGCGGGTAAGTGAAATCATCGTGTGAGGTTTGTGACATCCGAGGATTTTAGGAGAGTGAGAAGGGTCTAATTTACCACCATAGCTATAGCAGTTACTCTTCCGAGATATGGTTCATCAGACACGAGGTTACGGCTTTGTTTCGGTTTGGACATAATCACTACCCTGACCATGTGCGGTTGGGTTCATACCTTTGCTTGACACCGACTGTAGCGAAAGAAAAACAAACTTATGGCCATAGACGCAAACAGGCCACTAATGTCACACAATATAGATAGCAATCCCCAGTATTAGTTGCTTCCAAAGTCCAGCTGCCATGGTGGTCAGCATCAACTTTAGGTGGTAAGCCCAAGATAACAAATTCCAATGATACGTAGGAAGATTTGGGGTTTGTGAACTAATACTACAACGCCGCCTATTAATCAGTAGTCTAGACTTCAGCCTACTGTCAGTCCTTACATGGGCTCCCTCATCGCGGCCCTGTAGGATCAAGATGCGGGAAATCCTCCCTGCATGACTTTAGGGTCCCCCAATAATGAATCGGTGATCGATCTCATGCGCAAATCCCCAAACCCCAGTGCTGTCACCAAGCAGCGGGGTCACCAGCACCCCCCACGAAGGATGACCGCTGCCTGCAGTCAGTAGCCTGCATGCCAGTCGGGCAGCCCGAATGTGCTGATATGTGGATTGATATCGAACCTCAGACACATACTCCTCGTACATGGTTAATTTCTCACAGATACCTATCGTATATCTCCCCTCTTTAGGCCTTAAAATCGTATGATGTTCGGTGTTGCCGAAGGTAGAACTTCCTATTCCGGCGTCATATCTGAGTAAGGAGATAGCTTTCACGCTCGAGATTCAAGACTTTCTTAGGCCTCTATCTATAAATGCTTGAGTCTACGCTTCGGGATTTTTTTTTTTTTTTCAGTTCTGGGTCAAGCTATCAACTAAGCCTTCTCGTTGATATTCCACAAATCACACACCCTGCATCCTCTTGCTCGATCATCAACATGGCTGACGAAGCCCGTCCCAGTAACATGACCGTGGGGAATCCACGAGTTCAGGAATGCCATGCTGAAGACTTAACGCGGGTGAGTTTGCCCCGAGAAAAAGAAAATGAGATGAGTCGTATTGACTTTGAAGCGATAGCGAGCTAGACGCGATCACCAACGCGATCATCTCCGCGACTTTTGATTCCCTTATTATTGCAACTAGCATGGGTCTAGTTTCTGATCTATAACTCAGATATAACCTATTTTGCTAGTCTACGCCACTATCATCTGTGGACGATCATTAGCAGGCGGCCGTGAAGGAGGATAGACCGGTCTTCTTTAGTGTTGGGCAGTTTCAAGCCAGCTGTACTTGCTTTCTACTGTTGCAGCTGGGAAATTTTAGTTTGCGGGATTGGAAGCAGGGGGAAGTGAGAGTCAGCGATTACGCTAGTTAAAGCAATACTTGGCTGACTTATTAAGTTACTTGATTAATTAAAACAAAACAACGTTTTTAAAAATTACTTGCAATTAAGTTAACATATTTTAGTTTGATTGGATTATTTGTAAGTATTGCAAATAATTTAGTCGTTTTTTTTTTTTAATTTTTTATAGGATATTTTTAATAAGAAAAGGTAAGTTAAAGGTTATTTAGGGATTCTTTTTAAGGGGGGGTCTTGTTAGGTAGGTAGGGCCTTAGCTAGGACCTACTTACCTATTTTTATTTACCCCTACCTATTTATTTAGCTTAGCCTAGCTTACTACTTTATATTTATTTTAATAACTACTTTTAACGCTAACATTTTAATTATTAAAACTTCTGTGCGCTTTAGCATTAGCATTAATGTCACACGCTAGCGTGCGGAGTGCACTCGGAAGCTATATAACGTACGGAAGCCCTGAATATCCCAAGTCGAGGGATATTGCCGAACCTTTTGGTTCAATGGCGTACGACAGGGCTTGCGCCGTGACAATTAAAAAAAGCAGATATTTGTAATTGTTACGGTTAGATCTTCTTAATGGTACTACTTTTGGTATAGCGCTGACGAATTTGAATAGATGGCGCGAGGTGGCTGTGGGTGCGTTTTGGCGCGTTTTTTCGCGTAGCCCAACCGCTTTCTACAACCCTTTTTGTAATTACTTTTGCAATTTTACTTACCGACTTGCTTACTGATTTACTTACTGACCAACCGACCAAACGACCGACCGAACAGCTATAGCTTGAGAGGACTACTTTAAAAGCAATTTAGTGCTTTTATTGGCTACTATAGGCTGCGTTTTATTGCGAAAGAGGTTGGTAAAAAAGCTGGTGAAAAGGCTGGTAAAGTGGCTTGTAAATTTATTTGGCTTATTTGATTAGTTAACTGACTTAATTTAAGCAAGAGATATTGTTAAGTAAGGCAAACAAGCCTAAAAACGCCTTTAAGTCAGTTAAAACAAGCTAAAGGCGTTTTATTTAGCTTGTTTTGACTGGCGTGATCGCTGGTGAGAGTGCTCGCTGCTGGCTATCTTTCACCGGAAGTATTGCCACTTTAGAGATTTTTTTATTGAATATAAGCTCGCCTACCCCAAACTAGGCTCAGCATTTGGGAAATCCGTAATGTTGTTGTCGTCCCAAATGTTATGATTCATTTAAAGGAGTCATCGTGATGAAATACGACCTTTAGTACTAGAGTGTCTAAACGAATATCACAAGCAGGCTAGAGAATCACAATCATACCTCACTACCAATAGGCTTGAATTTCGAATCAGGAGCCGCGATCGCAACTTCGATCAATCAATTTCTTGAAATTTCATGAGGAATACGTTACGCGAATGATATGTCCCTGTGAGTTAATACGTGCGGTAGAGCCATGCCAATTCCGGATCAAAAACCACTGTCCCTCGGGCCTCCATACCATCCTTTCAACATGGGGTATCCGAATGTTGGCGTTAGCTAGATAAGCGGACTCCCTAGAGCTAGGCGGTTAGTCTAGAGCGCTGGCTTTCAGAACTGCATGTCGTGCTAGGTAGTATCATAAGCCATGAGATTTAGGTATCACGGTCTAAGTGCTGTTCTCAACAAGGTATCCTCTATTTGTCAAAGGATTGCAGCGGTATTTAAGGGTCTCTAGGCCGTATGCTATTAGCTAGGTAACTGCTCGTTTAGTTTGTCTCCTGTACGATATAATCCGTTGCCCCGTACGTACGTTGATAGGAGTTGCTATGTTGCCACAACCTCGATATACCTGTATCATGAGCTTGTCTAGAGTTGTGAGCTTCATCGCGAAAGCTTTGGTAATAATCAAGCGAGCGATGTTGTCAGCCCGTTTCGTCTATGTCTGAATAAATTCTGCTGAAACCTCGACATTTGATATGAAATCGTTATAAAGGTTTGAAAGGATTCTAGATTGTTCTATTAATTTTGTGAACTTCTCGAAATCTATTTCTGTCTAATATATTCAACAGTCCCCTATTTATACCAGTAGCCCCCAGTGGATAGGGAGACTTTTGACGGTTAGTCAAGTTAAGATGGTCTGTGCTTGGACCAATAAGTGACCCGAGTCGTCTAATATAGAGCCGATGACCGTAACGTGGGGACGGATGATGAATGAGTCTATATAATGCCCTTTTCCAGATGATCCTTTACGCCCGCTTTGAATGATATAACCCATTTTCTATCCTCCCCTATGTCTATTCATATGTACGATTGACCAGAAGTGGTCTTTCCTAGTGGTGCAGCGTCACCCAGCAAATTTACATCTGATTGATCCGCTTGCCTGCTTGTCATAGGGCCCTCTCCGGCCGATATCTCAGAGGCTTGCCGTGATAATTGTTTGGGGCGAAATGTCGATGGGGGGTGATAGCCCGCTGGATATGTCGCCCCTTCGTAGTCCGAGTCTTTTGCGCGGTCTGCATTCTGCAGCGAGGTGTATGAGCTGGAGCGAGTAGGTTGTCTAGAAGTAGGCGAGCTGGATCTTGACGGGTGATCTAGATTGTCATAGAGATCACCATCGCCGCCGAATTCACGGAATTCATCGCGGTCACGGAAGTGTTCGAAGTTCATTTGAGATTCATTGACGACCTCGAAAGTAGTGTTGCCGGCAACGTCAACTTGACCCGACCGATGCGTAGACAGCCTCTGCATTCGGTACGTATCGGTGTACTCGTTTGTCTCATTGAAATCGGCATCTGGCGAGTCGCGAATAATCTCTTCTAGGAGATGATTGGCCTTTTCGTGGACCAGAGGTACCATGAGCTTCTTGTACAATGCCGGATGGCCAAACCGGACCCCGACGCGGTCATGCTTCGGCTTCGTCGACGACTTTCCCATCTCTGCGCTGTGCATGCCCTTAGAGTAGAAGTGCAGATTATCATCAAACGTGCGTCGGCAATACCATTTGAAGCTTGCGATGATGGCCAAGAGCGGGACCATTAAGATGACTTGGCTTGTCGAATTACGTCGCGCAACGATGAAGATTGTTGTCACTACGTTCGCGAGTAAAGTTGCAAAGAGCAACCTGTTAACAAGTACTCGCCAAAAGGCACCGCCACTCTCATGTTTCGTAACAAATACATACCTGTAATGGCAATTATTAGTAATCTACAACATTGAGACTAAGCGACTAACTTACAGCAGCAGGTAGCTTTTGGTGAAGGTATCGAGAGTAAAATAAAACGCAGTAACAGGGAGCACAAGGGGTTGGAAGGGTGCGAAGACCAGAGCGATGGTGGTATAGAAGAGGAAGTTGTTGTAGTAGGAGGCGTAATCGAACGGCGGCGGAGCCGAGAGCTCTATGCGTTCACGTGGTGTTGGACTAAGTAGCTTGCGCGTGAAGTATCCCTTAGCCAGCTTGATGAGTTGCGACAGATCAAGTGCGGCTCCGAAATTCCTCTGAAGAAGATAATTGAGCCAAAACGGAGAGACGTCGCAGAAGGCGGTCAGTAAATTCGAAAATGGGTGCGAGTTGACGATAGCTGACCAAACATCACCATCAGTCTCTGCCTCCTTCACTGCCGCGACGTATTTCCAGGCCGTAGAGAACAGAGAGAAAACGATGAGATTATTGAAGATGAAGAAGGCATAGAGCTTTTGAGTGACGTGTCGCTCACGAGCAGTCCTCGAATAATCGCCAGCGTAAATCGAAAGGCGGCGGAATATCACAGGAAGAACAAGGTAGAACAATGTCGTGACTAGAGGGGCGAGAATACCCTGGATGGCGGCCCAGGCTTTTGGGTTGGTCTGCAGCTGAGTTTGAAACGCGGGCCACACAGACCCAAGATTGCTCAAGTTGGCAAGGAAGACAGCGATGAGCGCATTGGGTACGGTCCAGACCACAGTGAGGATAACGACCCAGAAGTTGTTCATGATGGCGCCCCACCGACGGCGATGGCGGTCCAGAGGAAGGTTCTCCCATATCAAATCGCTTGGCTTGGGTGCGAGCTGGATGGTAGTTCCTTGAGGATGTTTATTCTTAGCGGCAAATGCAGCATTGTGAGCTTCTTCGATGTTTGGATAACTGGTAAACCCATAAGAGAGCGTTTTTTGCTGGTCTACCGACTTTCGCTTCTCAATGATATCTGCCTTGAGCCGTTGAATTCGAGATGTGAGATAGTCTATGGCATCAACTTTCGTAACCGTGCTATAGCATGGATCTCCCTTTTGGGTCTTGCAGCGAGGCCGCTTAGTAGGCAACTTATCGGGGTTCTTTAAGTACTTGGCGAGGACCTCTTCGAGTTCTCTGACTGCCTCATCATGCTCCTCAATTAGTTCTGGAAGACCTTTGACGTTACGGGCAACGATGCCAAAGTGATTTCCCGTGTTGTCGACCTCGTCCACAATTTGCGAGACCCCAGTGTCGGTTTGGTACGTTCGAGGAATATCAGTAATCTAGAACTAAGTCAGCACCCCTATCGAAATTCAAAGGTCTCCAAATTCCCCAAAAGCAGACTGAGGGTATCATTATTGATTACGTTAGGCTTTGAGGGAAATCGTCCTCAATTGGCAAGGCCAATCCGGTAAGGCGTTATCAGATCGGACTCACCATTAGAGTCCTCGAGTGTAAGCTCTCCTGGTACTCGGGGCTGTCGAGGTATTGGCGACGTAGATGGGTAACTGCGCGGTAGTTCCACCAGATAAAAGCGCATACCAAGATGTCAAATACGTAGGAGACAATGACATGTGCCCAACAGGCAGTCCCCCAAACGCCTAGCGGGGTGAGGCGAATGAAGACATTGGTGCTATCGAGAGCATTGTTTCGCGTATTTTCGATAACGTTAATCGGAATATAGACGCCAAGGCCAATAATAGAAAGAACAATCATAAGATTGCGTGACATCTTCGTGAACCGTAAGAACAGAGTAGCGTCGACCCCAATTTTCTCGGCGAGGACTTGCTCGCGCGTCTTGACGACGGGCGACACCCAGCTAAAAACGCCATTGTCTACTGGCGGCGGCGCATGTTTCTCATCGGCATGCTTAAGACGCGGTGCATATACAGTACCATTGTACGGCCGAAGTAGACAGAAAATAAGAGCGAAGAGCAATGCTGCGCCGAAAGAATACCCAAACGACGACCAAAACGCCTTTTCGCTCAACTATGTCACGGTTAGATGTAGTGGCAAGATCTGGTGGTATAAGACGACGTACTTGTGTATTAAAAGGGTTTTGTATGAGATTGAGGAACTGATCGGACCCGTCATCGCGAGGTAGTATATTTACGCTGGATGATGAATATGACATGGTCAAATATCCCATTTGGGCAGAGTCTATGTCTAGCAATCGAATCGAGGTGCCCTCTCAGCAATCCAGGCCGAAGAAAGCCGTCCCAGCTTCGTAGCAGCACGAAATAGAAGGCACAAGTACGATGACAGTCGCGTAAAAGCTAAATAGAGGACGAACGACCACACCCGTCTAATGACGTCAAGCCTTGGGAAAGAGGTGGAAATGAAAAAGAGCAGGTGGTACGCTGTGTATCTGGATTAAACATGAATCTATGTAAGTACAATGCACGATACAAAGACAGACTCACCCGCGTATTAAACACAATACGAAGATTAAAGAAGAAAAAAAACAGGTCAGTGTCCCCTTGTGCCAGGAGACAGGCTAGGCTAAGCCTCATTACAAGGGAAAGTTGTTAGTTAGCGTTTCCGATGCCAGGGGAGGGTGGATGACGCCGTCACGGTGCACCATTGCTTACGACGGGCGCCACGCCTGTGGATCGCGGCTCTTTCTCCGAGACACGATTGGCCCCGTAATGTACCTATTAGGGACTAACATCGTCTCCATAGAGGCAAGTTTCTTGCCAGGGAATATGAATCGGGAAGAGCACCGGGATCCTCTCTAGCTTGCCAGTGCTTGTTCTAGAACCTAGCAATTGTGGTGTAGGCTGACTGATTGGCTGAAGCGTTGACGCGTAATTATTAGGGCTTTCAGCGCTAATAAAGACATTTTGCCCTGCAGTGGTACTGTTATACAAAGCGTTATTCTGGGCCAAGATCTGAATGGATCGCGCGCTAACGGATGGAGTCGTTTGTCCATCGTGCCCGTTGATTGGCATACGATGGTGGGCGTATAGCTTAATTATTATGAGGCAGTGCATCGTATTGAGAGTTCGACGATCTATCTAGTAGATAAAAGGAGAAGTTATCTTTGTGGGTAGACAAACCTGTGAGTTGTGCCTGCTATCAATATTGGGGGCCGCTGATATCATAGCGAGAATGTGATGTCGCGTCGTGTAGAAATTGCTACTGAGATTGGGTACGTGGGCAAGCTGGAATTGACGGTGCGGTTTGCATCCCGATATAAATGGCCGGCTCCAGCTCAATCCTCAAGTGATTCTGGGCGCTTATTGACCATAAGGCTGTTCATGAAGTGAGCAATATCATCAATCCCCTGGGGCTCGTTGATCCAGTGTCCACCATCCTCATACTCTCTCCACTCTACTTGAAACCGCCGTGACTGAACGATGTCCCTAAGCTCCCTACCATTCGCGATTGGCACCACATCGTCGTCTGCCGAGTGACCGAGGAAGATGGGTGTTTTGCGATTCGATTCTACGACTGCCGGAGGCCGCTGCTGGGCATTGTCAGGGGAATTTTGAGGATTTTCAGAGGTACCGAAGCTCTGGTAGTCTGCATTGCGAAATGTGACTGGCATCCAGCTGCATAGTCCTATCAACCCGGCGAATCCCTCTCTCGTGTCAGTGAAAAAGGTCGCTATCGCAGTTGCGAACCCCTGGCTGATCCCGCCAAGAAAGATTCTCTCCCGCGGCACTAATAACTCCTGCTCCTTGATGATGCTGAGGATTTGCTCGACGCTCCGCTCAAGTCCAGGTCGTTGCAGCTCCGGACGCTCCGCCGGGTTCTCAACGGACCACATATCGAACCATTGGGACATGTCGGTACCAAAGCGCTTCGACTGCAGGATAGGGGCGCTGGGAAACACCCACCTGACACTCGGGAAAAGGTCTCGGAGTGTTCGTGGCTGATCAGTGGGCTGGGACGCCTCGCTCTCGAAGAATTCGTCGGCGAACTCCTTCGAGCTGCTGTCGCGACCATGCAGAAAGATGACGGTATGTATGTGCACTGCTGCTGGAGGCTCTACTGTATAAGTAGTGTCGCCGGCCATTTTGAGGGCCGTCGCGTTTGCGAGAAGAGTTTAACGAGCGATTTCCAGTTGGCGGTAAAGAAGTGATGCCGTAGTGCGGGAAGCAGGTAACTACTTGTGTGGAAGTACCTACTTATGCACCCCAGAGCCCGTAAGAGCCCGTCGTCTTCCTTAAGGTTTCCCTCATATTACTGGTAGGAAAGCGTCGCCGCGGACACACTGGGTTTGCTCTGGCCATTTTGGGCTTGCGATTCGATGCAGGTAGCCTCAAACTTAACATGATGAGGCAGGCGAGACCCAGAGAGCAATTGTGTACCTATTTGCTTCGATGCTATTGGCAGGTTGCTACAGTGGGTGGGAAAAGATGCCAGACTGTCATCGTAGGTATTAAAGTATATATACCTAGGTTCAAGCTCGTGCAGCCTAGCCCGCTCAAAAGGTACAGAATAATGTACACAATAACCACCGAGTAATTGAGGTATAATCCGATACAACACTGTATAATAGGTCGTGTCTACCCGGCCTATTGTGTCGGAGGGTCGAGTTCACCAAAGGTAACCTACCTCAGTCAACTCAATATCAACAGCGGCATAAGCTATCCTACAAATGAATGCCGTTTCTACTTACGTTTCTACTAGTTATAGCCATGCCTCTCGTTACTAATGGGGCGACAACGCGCCTGGTACCCATCCTGTTTAATAGAGCTATTCATCTCAACATGATGATATCGTGCAGTACTGTAGGGATCGGCCTATATCAAAGCGTAGCTATACGCATACCGTAGATAGGGATGGCATGATTACAATAGGCGGTGAGTTTTGTTTATCTACTACTTGAGCCTCCAATAGGTACCAAGCCCTTCGCCGGGCAGTACGCTACATGTGACTGATATATAATTAATGTAAACCTTGCTTCTGCGTTTCATCCGAGGCTCTGGATGTAGCGGGAAAGGTGTTTGTATGCTATGAATCACATGCTATATAACTAGGGGCTAATTATATGATTCGCAATGGCATTGTCCAAATATCAGGAAGCTCATTTGCTGCTCCTCCCACGTGCCGGGTCTGCCAGGTACCTAACTTAACTAGTGCCCCTTCCGTCTGTCACGCATGCATGCAAGACATGCGTCGTATTCATTACACACGCCAATGTAACTTCGAATCTAAGAGCACCAAGTAATTGACAATTCTAGGGAGGAAAGGGGATGACGTAGGTAAGCTTTCCCTTTTTCCCCTACTGCAACCAATGGCAAACCGTAAATGATTCTCCAAAATTTTAAAGTTTTGATTGCGAGGTGGTTACCAGGGAGAAAGAAGGTGACTGAATTTTGATGTCAGCCCTACCTGTATAAGATAGCGCCCGCCCCCGATCTCGAATCGGCTGGGTAGGTGCTTAGGCATGCGTAGCATTACAGACGCTTACGGCTGAGACAACCAACCCAACAACAAAGAAACTTATACCCACTGTACAGCAGTACCTAGGTATTAGATAGTGCTATTTACAGCAGCATACACAGCGCTAGCCAATCCCCTAGCCAGCCTAAGCCGGATGTGGCGGTGCGCGGGGCGATCCACAGCAATCAGAAGCCAAAAAGCCAGGAATTTCGAGGCCGTCGAGCTGTGGTGCCCACTACCATCATCTTCCCCAGATCCACCTCCGCATCCGACAGAGCTCGCTCATCAAGCATTCGAGGAGATGTCCCGCGACGACGACACCAGTAGTAGAGCTGCTGACACACAGTCTGACGCTTGTGAGCCCATCAAGTGTTGCGGCGGCTCCCACAACACCAACGGCACCAACGGCACCAATATGAACGACAACAACAACAATACCGTCAGCAGCAACACCAGCGGCACCAGCACCAGCACCAGCACCAGTAGTAGTGGCAGTAGTAATCGTTTTGCGGATCTACCGGGGGATGTGCTGGAGCAGGTATTCCAAGCTCTGGCCGACACCTCATTCCGGGACCTGTGCAGCGTGTCCCTCGTCAACAAGCACTGGCACGACATCGCCGACTCGATTCTCTACAAGGACGTCCGCTTCGAGACGCCCGAACATCACGTCGTCTTCGGCAAGTCCCTCGCCCGCCGCGAGCGCCGCGGGTCGGCCATACACTACGCCAGCGTTGCGTATACCCCAAGCCAGCTAGAGCATTTTGCCGATTGGGGCCGAATCATCGATCCTGCCGTGGGTACTCAATATATGCCCGAGCATTACGAAGGCCTGGCGCACACGATCTCGACCATGTCCAACCTGCAGGAGCTGGAGATTTGCCTCCCCGATGACATGCTCCATGGTATCGGTGCCCTGTTCAACGGGCCTTTCGACTTAGCTTGCCTCAAGTCGTGCAGCCTGTTTTACAAGAGCCGGGCCGACCAGTACTGGGATCTCCGCGAGAACATCCACATTTTCGCGCATCCGACGCTCGAGGTTCTGTACATTCGACGGGCGCGGCTAGATTATCGGGGCTTCGACTTCATCGAGCGTCCTCACGAGCTCCCCCTAAAGAAGCTGCACCTGATCGAGTGCGACATCAGCGACGATGCTCTCGGTGACGTTCTCGAGCTACCGAGGGCTTTAGACGAGTTCGTCATGACACAGAGCGCGGAACCAAGGCCCCCATTAGAAGAGAGCTCCGACAATTTGGGAGACTACATTGTGGCGTTGCAGTCTCAATGCGAGTCCCTAGAACACATCACAATAGACTTCCCTTCCATGGGCAGCAGACGGCCACTGCGGATGCGAGACTTCGTCTCTCTGAAGACCTTTCGCATCAACTGGGACTGGCAACTTTTCGGCAAGATGCACAACAAGCCCCGTCTCCATTCCTTCGGAGTGCCTCCTTTTCTCGAAAAGTTGGAGTTTTTCAATGAGCTTGGGACGGACGAAGAGGCTACAGAGCTGCTAGAATACCTCATGAAGACTAGCGATGTTGCCGCCAAGGCAATTCAGACCACCTTGATCAAATCGATCAACGATTCTCTAGTAACTTGTGAACATTTGGTCTCTAGAAATCGACGGGATAGTTTCATCCTCACGTTGACATAGAAGTGCTCAGCCTTCCCTTACCTGTTTTAGACGCATTTTCGGCGTTATGTTTGCCAAGACTGTTATTGTTTTGTTTTTGTTTTTCTCATTTCCGTTGTCTTTTGGGGTAGCCGGCGGTAAATACAGGATAGGCGATGTACATCTATATAGAGTGGACACCAAGGCATAAGACTATAAAGGCTATAGAGGTGGAGATCTCTTATAGAGCTACCTAGTAGATGTTTTTTTCCTCGGGGTATGATCCCTTTTCGGGTCCCTCCAGGTTGCTAGATAGATATGGCCTCGGCGTGTTGGGAAATATCATGAGCATTCATTCCCTTATTTTATCTACTTGTGCCCATCAACCCACGCCAGCTTATATGCCTACTTCTCGTGTCTCCTCTGTCGTCCTTCGTCATGTGCATCGCGATACCATACGCAAGTTATTTTGACCGCTCTTATCGATGTTCCCGCCAAGCTAGCTACGGTAACGCGCGACCCTTAAAAAAAAGACGATGGCGTTGCGGGACCTATTACCTGCAGCTGATTGTTCCAAGGGTCTGAATGGAGACCACTTTTAATTTTTTTCCTTGCCGGTATTCGAAATTCCCCATGATCAGTACTGTATTGCCCCTCCTGCTATGCCACGTAAAGAGGGGTAGGTAGGTACAAAGACGATTGCCAACACTTCATCGCGTTCTATCACCAGGTGATAGAATACAAGACATGCAGAAAATTTTTCTCTCGACCGCCACTGGCCGCCTCTAATCCAATTGAGATCGTGGGAAATCCCATCCACTTGCCCCAATTAGGCGCCACGAAAAGACGCGACGAGATCTGGTAGGTTAGACCTGTTGAGTAGCGGACCCAAGTGAAGGCTCCCTAGGTCGCATCGTCTTTTCCCAATGAGGTGGGACCTATGTACCATCACCCCGCCAATTGGAGCTTTGGGTCTCATCCAAAAGATTTTTTTTTTTCTTGTCTGGGTAATTTTTTTATTGTGCTGAACCCCTCTTATTATTATGAAATAGAAACAAGACTTTGCGTTGTCCAGGTGAATGGATCTTCAGCACACAGGTTTATAAACAGCATACCCCGTCTTTGCTCGTGCACACTTGCTTCTTGATATCTTTCACTATTTCCCTTCTCCTCAAGATACCCTCTTCCTTCTCCAAACCTATACACTTCTCTCCATTCACACACACACATAAAACAAACACTCACATTCTCTTCCCCGCCCACCATGTCTTCCTCCGACGCCGCCGATATTACCATCGACCCTCAGACCATCAAGGAGCTACACCTCTTTGAGGCCGCCATCTCAGATGTCGACACCGAGGTGACCGCGAAGCAGTACCTGATGTCCCGCGACATCTTCGCCGCGCGCCAGAAGACCATCGCCAAGATCCCCAGCTTCTGGGCCGTGACCTTCGACAACGCGGCGTCCGAGCTCGAGGCCGCCGTCACCGCGGCCGACCTCCAGGTGTTCTCCGCGGCGCTGACCTCGGTCGAGGTGACGCGGCCCGAGATCCCGGCCTCGGCCAAGCCCTCCGACGTGGGCCTCGACAAGTTCGGCGAGCCCCGCTCGCTGCAGTTCACCTTCCGCTTCGGCCCCAACGACTGGTTCTCCGACTCGGAGCTGACCAAGACCTTCTACTTCCGCTACGGCAAGGACGGCTCCGCCGGGCTCGTCTCCGAGCCCATCAAGATCCACTGGAAGAGCCCCGACAAGGACCTGACCCAGGGCCTGTCCGACGCCGCGCTCGCCTTCTGGAACGCCCAGAAGGCCGACGCCTCGCAGCAGCTCGACGGCGTGCTCGCCAACGACGCGCGCCACGCCCGCGACGCCGCCGCCAAGAAGATCCCCGAGTACGATGTCCTCGCCAAGAAGCTCGAGAACAACGTCGAGGGTGCCATGAGCTTCTTCAACTTCTTCTCCTACCGCGGCCGCTGGATCAGCGCCGCCGAGCACGTCGAGGCCAAGGCCGAGCTGCTCGCCAAGCGCAAGGCCGCCCAGGCTGGCAACGAGATGGACGAGGATGACGACGACGATGAGGATGACGACGAGGACTTCACTGAGGAGGCCGTCGAGACCTTCCCCGCCGGCCACGAGGTCGCTGTCACCATCGCCGAGGACATCTTCCCCAACGCCATCGACTACTTCATGGGCAACACCATCGACAGCGATATCGAGATCGATGATGAAGACGAGGATGAGGAGATGGAGGGCTAGATATCTTCTCTAGTCTGGCATTAATGATTTCTTTTGTTCTCTCTTCATGACTGGGTACGGGAAAAGGATTCGGGTCTGTGCGAGAGGGGTTTTTTTTCTTAAAACGCTTAATGACAAGAGCAGGCAGGCTGGTGGTCGTTCGGCTGCGATGATGATTTAGATAGATACCAATTTAGCAGGCTAGACGTAGAGCATGGCAATTTAGCTCCCCAAGCTACACACAATACATCACCCATTGTAGTGTTATCTTGACACAAACTTCCTACATCTAGCAACATCGTCGCCATTTTCTCTACTACTTTGATCACCGAAATTTCAATCCCTCCTAGAGCTCATGCAGCTAGATCTAGTAGCGTCATTAGCGTCTTGGCCATTTATACTTTCGCTTACCACTCAACACCAAGAATGCAAAGTCTTCGTAATTCGATCGACCATCCGAAAGTCAATGTAGCACGAGAGTACAGCAATTGCGCTTCTATGATTCTCACCAGCATTGTGTCAAACTCTGTAATGGCTTTCCACGAATGCTCAACAGCTTCGGGAATAAAATCTTTGGTTGCTGCTCCAAACAGGAACTGAGTCCAAGCAGTATCATTCCATACAAGCTTATTTCCAGCTATCATACCGCTTTCATCGAGGAATGAGCCGACTACGCGAGGGTTCAATGAAAGGTCCCGTTGGACGTCACAGTGTTTGCATGTCGCGGTTGGTTTGTTGGCATAAAGGGGTATCCCGCAGCTGTATTTTATTAGTCATGATTAGGTCCTTAGAAAGAGATCCTTACCAGTCGGTGCAATACATGGTGGTCTTACGCCAGTGATCCATCAAATGTATCTGAGCAACGATCACGCTAAGCTTCCCCGTGAAGGCGGTGGCAGGGTTTTGATTACGCACTTGATCCTCGAGTTCTGCAAGTGTATATAGTACCCGATTAGGTCCATACATAGCAAGATCCAAGTTCCAGGTATCGGTGGGAAACGGAGTGATAACGGCAGCTTGTTTAGCCATATCTTGGAGCTTGGTGCGCAACCATATGGCATCCGGGAAAATGGGGTCAACATCAATAATTGAATTATACCGTATGCCAACATCAAAGCGACTGTCGGTTTGCTGGCTGGGGTTGTTGTTAACTTGGCACCAAGGCCGAGAAATGAGCAGAATGGTCTGGTTCGGTTTCCACTACAGGGCGAGGTTAGTCATTCCCACCTTCAGCGTCCCTGAGAAGTGTTTTGGAACTCATAAGGAGCACGCAAGACGAGCCTGTGCACCCAAAAATTCGCCATAGCTGTAAGAAACCACTCCCGAGGGTCACTCACTAATTTAGCCGATGGAATCTTGTCTTCCCAGAGTTTCAATACGCAGAATGAAGTATCGTCATAGAGGCCGACTTCAATTAGATCTAGAGTGCCTCCCCGTTTTTTAGGATGAATAGTTCGACGCGACCCAACGCTTCGGACACAAACTAGGATTTTTCCTTCCGCAAAATCGTACCCACTTGCGAGGAAAGATTTCAACGTCATGAGTCCCGGGAGATTGTCGTATCGTTGGACGTTGACCTCGAGTGGGCGACGCAGCATGCGATCCTCTTCGGAACCGGGCTCGTCCATGTGGAATTCTATGTGCGTTTCCCTGTTGCGGGCGGGATATATCGTTGTGGTTACAGAGCAGTAGGGGATGTGTTGTATCTCGGACCTATTGCCAGCAGATATGCTGGTGGCCCATACTGTGATTCGTTGGCCGAGGAGGGGCTGGTACTCCGACGAGTTACAATATAACTTTACCTGAGAGTGTCGTAAGAGCTTGCCGACTAATTTCTCGGCTGCTATCAAGTGATAGATATTGAGCTTACCGCTATCGCTGCGGTACCATCGCATATGACAAGGAAATAGTAGCCTTCTGCACGTCCGGTAGTCGAGAAGTTGACGAGCCTCCCGGTAAGTTTGTAGTTATGCGGGCCGGTCTGAAGTTCAGCGATACAACAGACATCGTACTGTCTGGAAGGATTGAAAGGCCGTGCGAGTGGGTTGATTACCGCTTCTACCTCTGAGGACGTGAAGCCATCGCCGGCGCTGGCTCTTGTAGTAGGGCTCGAGTCGTTGACCCCGTCCGAGGCTACCTCCCTCGAGTAAAATGACTGAATAGAAGGAAAGGAGGAAGTCATGCTTATGTATGCTTATGATTTTGTCGACTGATCGGTTCTCAATAAATAAATCAGAGCCTTTGGTACAACCATTTTGGGTAACTTGATATCAAATGAGACAAGCATTGGTGTAAAACAGACGTGTCGGGGAACCCAGGTACCTATCTCATAGGCTAAAGAGGCGCGTTTTTGATACCCAGCGTCTAATTAGATAGGCAGTATAGGTAGGTACGCTACAAGTTGGGCAAGTACATAATTCCATTTGCACCTCACTTCTACCTTCTGAACTCCGGGGTCATGCGCATCTGACTGCACCTGCTACATTGACTTCACCCTTTTGTGCGGATTACGACTACCTACCTAGGTCATCTAGGTAGTTAGGCCTGCGTGCAGTATCTTGAGCTTTACTGAAAAAGGAATATGTAATTCTCGTTTGGGTCACATATCTTCTAGCGACAAAGTCGTGCAGCGCAGCAGGTAGTCCCGTGCTCTTATTCCACTACAATCGTAACTGCTTCTTCTGTTTAAAACTGGCTCACTGTGAGGGCACCACTTTACGAGACAGCTGTAACATAAATTACTTGACGCTACTAAACTTCTGCGAATAGCCACTCCTGAACCACCTGACTGGGAATCTACCTAGAAGACCCAATCCCACCTCTTTAAAGATGAAGTAGTATTTCTCATAGCCCGTTTCCAAAAGCGTGTACCAGAGTCTTGCCGCTGAGTCTTGCTGTTGAGATAAGAACAATCTGCGTGCGGCTTTTTCTTCCAGGAGCATCTCAATAACATCTGTAGAGCCCCCTTTAGTAGCCTCGTGGAGCGCTGTCGATGAGCCCAAATCGGACTTGGAAACTGTTCCTAGCATCTCTTCATGAATCATCTAAGTAGCCCAAGCGAATCCCCATTGAGACATAATCTCGGGCTTGCTCATAGTTTTCGTCTTTAGGTTCAATACATCCCATGTCGTTCCGTGATGGCGGTGTTCTTCCTTTGCGTAAAGAAATACCTGGAACGCAAATAGCAAGTCTTCTTCATTTTCAAGGAATTTTGCAGCGGCCTCCTTCGCAGAGTCATATTCCGCCCCTCCGAGCTGAACTAGTCGTTGGACATAGTTAGGCCATGTAGCCGCATGTTCAAGTTCCGGATGGTCTCGTAAAAGATCGACGAGTTCGGATTCGGCCTCGGTAGCGCCGGTCGGCGGGTTTAGCTGAGAAATGAGTTCCAAGGAAGATTTTACGATGGCTAAGTACACTTTCGGCGCCTCCCCCGGCCAGGATTCAAGGATATCAGAGCGGTTGTTGATTGCCATATTCAGTCTTACCAACTGATTACCGCGATCAATAGTCACGAAAGGTTCGCAATTCTTGACCACATTTTCAATTTTTTCTGCTTCAAAGTCGTGATCTGGATCTGACGGATATTGATGCTTTAGAATTGCTGGTAGCGAAGCTTTCAAAGCTCCAATGGAGAGGGGGCCGGTTGCTTCCAGGAGATAGACAATTACCCTTGAAACGTGGTTGATGTCGGCCAGCAGATTCTGAGGATTCAAAAGCAGCTCTACGATCTCCTTGGACAACCGATCAGAGATGTTTATGTTCTTCAGCTTTTCGATATAGCCCCGCGTATCGACAACTCTTAATACGGTTTGAGTCATGATACTGGCTACATTGAAACTGCGAGGCGTTAGCGTTATACAGCAATCTAATACTGGGGTTGGTAATATTACTTTATGGAGGATGCGTAAAAGATCTCAGCCGCCGCGTCATCAATTCTGTCGAGATTCGAATTCAGCCCGCCCCGAAGCTGATCCCGGATATACGTGCTGATATCTAGTAAATGCTGTGCTTTTCTATCCTCGATGGTCTTTACTGAGGCTGCTTTGAAAGCTTGGTTCGGCCGACTAGAGATGTAAAGCTTGCACGAGCAGAGGCAGAGCACTTCGATGATTTCCTGGAATTCCTCTGCAACATCCATGTTATCCTCGTCCCAACCGTCAAGTACAATGAATAATTGAAACGGGCGAAAGGGCTGCGAGGAACAGATACTACGGAGTGCGGCGAGGAGTGGCTCCATTGCTGGATTGATTTCGTTGCGTAAAGCCTCGGCTTGAATGAGGGATCCATTCTGAATTCCGCCATCTTCTAAAGTTGTAGAGTTATGGGTCTGAGATTGTATGGTTTCGTCTGCAATACCTTGCTCCGTCGGTTGATTGCCCCGTTTGAGGGAGGGTGGGAATGTTCCTGTCTGAACGCATAACTGTTCTAGGAGAGCTAGAATTACACCCGACGCAGATTGAACCTTTCCAGGGCCCATGTAGAAGTATGCGTGGTGATATCCGTTTCGCTGTAGCGAATCAATGACCCGTGACCTTGACATCGAAAATCCCCACGGTTAGTAAATAGGTAGAAATGATGGAGGCCAATAAACTACTCACGTGAGGAAGCTTTTGCTACTCCCGGGCTCGCCCCGACACCATAGGACATATTGACTTTGGTCATGGAGCCAGGAGGCAAATTCTGGGTTATTGATGAGCCACGTTCCCGTTGAAGGATGCCGAGAAGATCTATGAAACTCATGTCGTCTGATATGGGCCCCTGCAGCGTCCTTGTATCGTTTCCAGCTATGGTTAGCAAGTTCAGAATGGCGTCTGATCTCTTCGTCAACCTGGGGCTTCGACTGGATATCACCCAGCTCCTCCGTAGGATTGGGATTCTCGACGGCAGGATTTTGAGTACTAGTAGCCCAGCTGACGTCAGCGGCCGTAGCATATAGGAGCACAAGCGGGTATAACTCACCTATGATTCAATGATTCTCCCTTGAGTTCCTTGACGGGTGCCACGGAAAAGGCTAGCACGAACCGAATAATCCAGCCCTGGATTCCCTCGATCTTATTCTCGAATGCAGATAGTTGCTGTATGGCCTCACGCTGCTCCGTATCGGAGCCCTCAACCCAGAGAAGATCGTTCGGATATTGGGGTGTCTGTTCCCAGTAAATGACCATGCTTCCGATACGAATCAACAGATGATGGAACCGAATTATGGCCTCTTGCACATTCCCTGGGTTTCTGCTTTCGGCGGCAGCTATGGCCATCAACTGCAGCGACAAGATCTGAGAGTCATGGGTTAACTTGGTGAGAGTACGTAGAGAGCGTCGCATCAATGCTTCATCCTGCTGTAGGGCAGGTTCCACGATGCGGCATGTTTTCGTGATTTCATCTCGCATGAACCCCAACACGGATCTAGCGCTGTTTGCAAATCGATCGATTGTCCAGCCCTCATAGTCTGTAGGCATTGGGGGGAACGACGCGGGGGACGCCACCGTTGCCTGCGACGGCGTTGGCGACGGCGAGCTACCATCCATACTATCTATCGTTGTTGGTTTATCGATGCTATCAAACAAAAGATGTGCTGACGCCGCGTCACGTCTACAGTGATACACGAATGCTTGTTATTCGTTGTGCTGTGTTTGTTTATTGCTAGTTACTGCCAATTGAGCTTGTGTCTCATGTCTCATAACCGTCCATTATCATCAGCCACAAAGATACCTACAATCTCATTGTGCCTCCCATGTTTCCGCGTCAGGAAGTAGGTAGGTACCTAAATTATCGCCAATAGAACTAGCGGCAGTGACTTAGTGTATCGAGGTAGTACCGTAGGTACCTTAGGTACCTAGGTAGTGCACGGAGTGCTCTGGCGGGGTAGTTAGAGGGGCTAGTTTACTTGCACGGCGCGGGTAGGGTACGTTGCGCGGCGATTAGATATCTATGAGGCTGTGCGATGCTAACAACTGTGGCAGTGCACCGGTGTGAGTCAATTGACGACCTTTCATACTTATTACTGAGATATTTATCTTGGACTCCTATAACATTATGAGAAGGTTACTGGAGCTGGTTGCCTTAAAAGCTCATATCGAAAATATAATAGAGAAATGTAAATAACTGTTTCTATGTCACTTGAAGCTCTCAAACCTGCAGCAAAGATGAAAACCGTGGGCAAGACTCCATACAGGCAGATCCGCGCCCTGTTCGACGAGGAGACGATTACTGTGTACCAAGCATACTCGGACGAGATTGCCTTGGCTGCCGTCGAACAGCAAAGTTTGTCTGCATCGCCATTATTCAAGCCGACCCGGTTTACGTGGATCAAGCCGAGCTGGTGAGAAACCGATGACCTGCCTAACTCACACATATCAGGGCCATAGGTGATAAAGACGAAACAATTGCTCTACTGATCCCTTGGTTGCATAGTATTTCATCAATATGTGCCTGTGCTAATACTGACACCAGGGCATGGATGATGTATCGATCGGGCTACAGCTACAAGGACCGCGGGCAGACACGGATCTTGGCTCTGCGGATGAAGCACGAGCACTTCCGGCAAATTCTAAGACAAGCTACGGTGACGGGGCACAGCGGAGAGCCCCTGACAGCAGACGAGAGGTCGAAACTAGTCCGCGTGCAGTGGGACCCCGAGCGCAACCTCAGACTTGGTGCATTGCCATTCAGAAGTATACAGATTGGGATTGGAGGTGAGGCGTCGAAGGTGTGGGCTGAGAGCATGATCGTCAGTATTGAGGATGTGACTGAAAAGACTAGAGCGCTGAAGAAAGCCTTGGAAGAGAACCCTGCGGTCGACGAAGATGAGCTATTTGAGCTTGGCCTCGCCCCTCTGGAGAGGGTTTATGATGTGCCCAATGATTTAAGAAAGATTCTGGAAATGGGCGTGGAAGCCGATGAATAATCGAATGATCCGGCGACCAATCACTGACCATGAACTATGGCTGTATCTTACTAGATGCTGCTAACGACACGTGGTAAAACATCGTCCCCGCTGAACATGATTCGGTACCTGCATCGAATGCTTCTAGAAGAACTAGAACTTTCTCGTTAAGGCTGTTTGCGCGTCCCTCCAAGGCACATTAGTCAGTTTGGTGAGCCAGCTACCCCAGTTTATCTGACTCGCGCCACCCACCTTGACAGTTGCCCTTGGTCGAAATTACCGAAGTGATGGCGACAGGCTAGGTAGCCTATATTGATGGTCGTTGTATTTAGAATCTAAGATTCTAGGGCGCTTCAAGGCCCAGAGAGCCCACGTGGCGGGACAGACTCACCATGAGCGATTCAGTCAGGGCAACTCGGGTGATCCGATGACTGATGTCATCTCGGGTTGTGGGCATCAACCAGCTCTGTTCCGAACGGAGGCGGAATGTTCAGCTCGAAATATAAATATGTGTCTTGACCGGATACCCCAAATATGAATTCCAGAGACCAACCAGTTTACATTCGTTGCTAAACACACAATCGCTATTCTTGCCGCACTCTTCGCGGTCCAACCTTCTTTTACCATTCATTCACTTTCATTCCAAATTGTCTTCAACAAATAGACAACAGAGACACACAGTCCACGCTATACATACACTCACTCAACTATACACACTCTCTTTTACCCACACGAGCCATCCTCTGCCCCTATACTTTCTCTAAAACGAACTTTCACTCCAAAAAGGCAAAATGCTGTCACTCACTCGAACTTTGATTGCCCTCGGCGCTGCGGGTAGCGTTCTCGCAGTTCCCCTAAACAACAACGGCAACACTCTGGCAGAACGATCTCAAACCTATACAGGTGATATCACGTACTACCAGCCTGGTCTCGGCGCATGCGGAGAGACAAACTCAGACAGCGAGGCTGTTGTTGCCATGTCGCCATCCCAATACACCGGGAATTGCGGCAAGTACATTACCATCACCAAGAATGGGAAGACGGCCAAAGCCAAGGTCGTTGATAAGTGCCCCTCCTGCGCCAGCGGATCGATCGATGTTTCGTCAACCGTGTTCCAGTCGCTGGTCGACTTGTCGGTCGGACGAACTACTGTCAGTTGGTCATTCGATTAAGGGCATTCGGACGGGGCTGGCCCCGGTCAGGAATACGCGCAGGCGCGGAAAGAGATGTAGCTGCTTAGTCGCTGTGCGGGCTACGACGCTAGCAGTGATGAAACTTTGAAACGAAAGGTGGTTTATACGATCGTTTTATATGCATATGATACCAGATTATAGGGGGTGCCGCTGAAAGGGTATGCGGCGCGGAGTTAACATCTGGTACGACTTGCTACGGCAAATCACTCGTTGATACATTCGTTGATACCCAATAACAACTCTCATTCCACCTGCAAAGCCCGTCTTATGTCCAGTGAGAAGCATTGTCCTTAAACAATATCCAATGGGTGTGAACTTAAACAAGGGCCTTGATCACTCATTTCTCTAACTAATCCTCGACTAATCTACACAACGATCAAACTGTAATAGAGTAGAATGTGTGATATTCTAGGACATACCTATTCAGTGAGGCTAGTGCTGCTTACTGCCTCCCTCCAGCAAGACGCCGGCGCAAACCTTATCTACACCCAAACGTAAGGTGAGCCATATAATGAGCATTAGCCCCTCCACTCCTAAACGAAACAAAAAAAGGCTGCGTTGGTACAGCCTAGCGAAGCATCATTCTCTAGTATCCTTACAAGCGTTCCTTACCTGCATCCTTACTCAATATCGCTAGGTCTCGGGGGTTCGATTCCCTCGGTGGCCAAACTTACCTTTTTTTTCCAGAGTCTTTTTTACCCCTTTTATTTGTACCTACTTTTCCTTCTCTCTCTTCCATTCTTTTATTTTTATTTTATTTATCCCTTTCTTCCCTCCTGTTCCCTTTTGTATTGCTTTTTATAATCGTCGGCATTAACTCGTACGAGTCGAAATTGCCCGTTGGTTCGGAAATGGAGTGGGATTTACTGGCAAATGAAGCTAGCACGAAGCATTTTTAAAAAGCTAGTGGTAAATTTGAAGCTGAGAGTTATGAGACAGGGTAAATTGTCGTTTGATCCCTTATATCACGGCTTAGAATGGAGCTTTCCCTATCCCATCACGTACGCTCATTTTATAACCCCTGAAATGACCATCGTGTTCAGTACACCACTGGCGGATTGCTGATAATGTAGTTATAGAGTGAGGTCGTGCCATTCATTTGCGTATGGATTGCCTGCGTGAAAGCTTGCGCGCTCAAGTTAGCGCCCTGGGGGCTAGTATGTGTGTGATCATTCGGGTAGAGCGCATTTGTTGCGGTATTCCCAAGCTTGTAGTACACTATAAGTCGATGTAAGTAAGATGTGCATCATACAATTGATACTGGAGCATAATTGACCGTGCTAACGCAGTGCTTGCAGACGGTGGCTCAACTGGACAGATAAGGCACCAAGTTACTTACTATCGGCTACGGCTTGATAGTGGTCGACGAAGTAGACTCCAGTACCCAGAGCTTTCTGCGCGGTCAATTGATAACCAACGAACCGCGGCGGCGCACTGACGAAGGCCCCCGTCTCCCAGAGATTGTTCGGGGTCTGAGAGCTAAGGACAACGGTGGCTCCCTTGGCTAGCATGAGCTTAGCTGCCTGAATAACGTAGAACACGAAAGTGTAGACGGTCTCGCCCGTTGCGTCAGAGATGCATGTCTCGGTTCCTGCTCCGGGGCAGTCAGACCGCCCATTGTCGCCTGATGTCGGAGTACCACCGTCGTTGTGTCCGAATTCGATAACGACAATGTCGCCCGACTGTGCTAGGCTCGCGACGTCGGCGAACCGTCCTTCGTTCCAGTACGATCGAGCCGAGCGGCCACCGATCGCCTTATTGACCACGGTTACGGTACTGTATTGGCCAAAATACTGCCCCCAGCCGTCTGTATCGCCGTCATTGGCGCCCAGTCTGGCCATGGTACTGTCTCCGCAGAGGTAAACAGTAGGTGTGGCCCGGGGAGCTAATTCGGGCCGTGTTGGAGAAGCGACAGCTTCCAGAGCACCGAGTGCCAAGGCGGCAGATACCGATGAGAACCTCATTCTGGCTGTGTTGGCTGTGGTTTAACCGGGGCAAATGCAGTAAACTCTTCGTCTATCTAGATCTTCTTCTGCTGAGCATGCGCATCCGAGCGGCGCATCCCCAGACACATATATCATAGTTACGAACCCATGTCGCGTGCTCGTCTACGTGAATGTCTGCGCCATTAGCCCGATGTCGTACTCGCTCCAGTACCGGTAGCGATACCTAATTCGGCGCCGGAGGAAACGGAGCGGGCAGAAAATTCCACCAGTCAAGAATGCCAAGCGGGAATGCCGGACTTACAAGGGTTCCCCAGCCCTTAATGCTACAATAGTAAGTAAGGTACACGTAATTGATTTGGAGGTCATGGGGAATTACGCCGACTAGCTAACCTTGTAGGTATTCTGAATTCAAATAAAGGTAGCCATGTCAACTTCCTTATGTCTCTTGTTATACCGCCCGCTTCCGTGCCGCTGCCACGCCCGGGGGAATTAGGGCCGAACTTGACCTGTGCGTGGCCTCGGACGCATTCGATACTCGGCCAAAGAAATGCCGCTCGTCGCCTAACTACGAGCAACACTAACTCGGGCGGATGGAGTTTGTACTTGATTCTTTCTCGGTGCAATAAGTTATGCAGTCATACTTTCAAGAGATGGGTGTATGGATGCATCTCCATAGTAATTACCTAGTTATGCAGAAGTTCTAGACTTAGTAGGTCGGTCGTATGTGCCGTGAGCCGCATAGGTTAAGTTTCGAGTTGTGATCAAGTTGAAAGGCATCAAATCGCCCGAATTATCTCATTAGTCCACACTTTCTCTGTTACTGTTGAGTCATGTCAACCCTAAGCTTGGTGAAAAGGACAGGGTTTGGCCCATTGGAGCTGCGCAATACATCAAGATAAGTGAAGCCACTGGCATCGCTCTTTTCCGCATTCCATCAATAGTACCGGTGATTTCTCGTTCCCGTAGATAAGTTTTCATAAATTTCCGTCCCTCTTCCTTGAGATTGTTAGCACATAACTCTAGGTACTTGTAAAACCTGGTACCATGTTACGAAAAAAGGTATAAGCATGAAGATACCCTATTAGCAGCTATGAGAGCGCCCAATGCAGACTTGGAGTCTTATAGCGAAGGGTATTATTGTCAGAACTAGGAGACTGTGATGCATGCCCTCTTTCACACCTAATAATATTATATCAAAGTAAACCCATTAGCCGTTGAGTGTACCATTATATTAGATTCAACTTCCAATAATGAATAGGACTACTATTAAATACCTCCGTTTCCGGTTTACAGTACCATATTCCCTTTAGCAATCCACCTATGCAATAGATCGAAATCTCGGCCGCCTTTCGAAAGATTCCCTAGAAAATCCAACCCTCGGCCGAGTGGGAATCGGGCGACTAGAATTATGTTGCCAGATACCGCCAATAGCTATAGGAAGCGGCTAATTTTGGACGGGTAGTTCGGCTTCAATCATGGCGATGAAATTTCTTGGGAGGCCGTGCTGTCGCACATCACCTAGCCCAACAATATAGGAACTTTCTTCAAGATAACAATGCTTGAAGTGGTGCCAAAGAAGTGAATCTTCCCCAACACCTTTTACCGGTCGTGGGTAGTAGCGGTTATTCTCCCAGAACGCCCGTGTCGCCTTCTCGAGGCCAGCATCGTCCATCGTCATAGGCCTGCAGCGATCAAAATCAAGCATCCATAAGCAGTGTTTGCCGAGTACGGGAGATCTCATCATCAAAGGTGCTTTAGGGGCCGGCGCTAGCACGAAGTCCACGCCGTTCGCGTCAACTTGTGCTGACCAGTGCATAAATGCGAGTGCTTTGGCCATACGCGACGCGTATATATGAATTTCAAGTCCCAGCTCTTCCATCTGGTCCAGATAGAGTGGAAAATCGCACAAACTAAAACCGTGGGAAGTCGAGTCTCTGTAGCTTCCGCGTCGCCCTCCTAGATATGGTCTGACCAAACAGACGTGATTGCTACTGTCGGTAGCTATAGAAGATATCAATCTGCGTGGACAGTACTTCTCGGTAAGAAAATGGCTTGTGGTTTTAGGCAGAGGTAGGATACGCTCAGTTAATAGGATGCTACCCTGTGGCCATCCCCGTGGGAACTCATCAGCAAACTTCTTTGCGGTGTCCGCGGAGATATAGCCCAACCATATGGGCATAGCAAACCGGCGGGCCTTTCCAGACTTATAAGCTTCTAAAATTCGTTGGTGCATATCAGAATCGTATTTTAGGGATCCCCCTTCTCCGCATTTCATGGCAACACCTCCTGGCCTAGGGCTGATATCAGACCACACGGAACCGCACGAACCCACGCCAATGCGATGCAAGGGCGTTGGGATAACTGCTCCGTTGTTGGCCATACTGTCCACTAGAGTGGTGGTGTATCTCCTTTATCTCAAGCTAGTGTATCTGGGATAGAGGCTTGTGCTAAAGCGTAAGATGTTCGTATGTAGTGAAATGTTGTTCTAGCGAATAACGAGATACATTGCACATTGGCCATAAACCAAGCAATTAGCACAGACGGGCTTGGATTTATATAGGCAAGAGAAACTTCATTTAAGGCATTCCAATAGCCTAACTTAATTCATGATTCGTTTTAAGCTTGTATTGGGCCTCAACTCTATTACCATATGCCATATCATAGCTGTTTTCAGATGAAGCTAAAGAGAATAACACCAAACCTATTGAACGGTTACAATCTTATCAATTAACTCCCGCACTATAAAAATAATTGTACCAGAGAAATTGCAATCATAATAACAGTGCTTTCATCATTCTGTAGTAAGGTCGTGTCGTGTATAAAGGCTTTGGATCTTCTCATCCAATCTTCCCCTTGTCGACGGTGTTAGTCTTCAGAAGGCCTTGCTTTAAGGCGCAAACCAAACAGCCGAGAACACGTAGCAAGTAACTAGATATGGCTTAGTACAAACTTTGTGGCGTAATCGAGCAAATATGGGAAAGAGGCGTTAACATGAATCGACCAAATTTAATACCAGGGGTGGTTATGCGGGAATGTCAAGGTACTGTATAGAATAATGCAATACTAACCGTTCGCTAAGTAATACAACGACCTCTCTCCGGTGGCTCATTGCGACAATGCGGAGGCTCCGCCAGTTCTACCTTCCCTAGTTAGGCTTTGAACCAAGTAGCTACCTACCTACTTAGGTCAGTATTACCGACAACCATTCTTCCACGCAGGGCTGAAGCAACCCACTCATCTTCACTCTATCAAACCGTGTAGCCAGCAACCAACCAGATAATTAATTCTCTCATGATGAAGGTCAGGCTCGTCAATGTTGACCATTCCGAAGTCTTGGCAGATATTGAACTGCGGAATTCGCTCTTTGCGCACGCGGACGATCTCACGAAAGCGCGATTCAACACATCATTCCACACCGAACGTGAAGCGCCTGATCTGCCGACTAGGCCATCCGAGAAGCCGTATTCGTTCAAGCGATGGCTTCCCCTCATTCTACGCTCACGTGGGCTCGTTCCCTCGGACGCCCAGGTTGTCACCTTTTCACGCGCGCAAGCCCGTTTGCTTCTCCAGGCAGCCGACGCGTCTATACCGGCCGGCTCCATCAATCGCATCTATCGCGAGGAAATCGATGAGGAAATAGTGCCGGCGTTTAAGTCGCTAACATTTCCTCCCGAGGGCCTATTCATGAGACTTGAAGCCTGTTCCGCCAAAGATGGCGTACAGAAGATACCCGGGAGCCCCACGCTGCGCTCGGTCAGCGATATCCTGCTGCTCCTGTTGACATCTATGCGAGCGCGAAACGCCCTGTTCAACGCCCTTGAAACAGATGATAAGGTATTCGAGCTGTTCTTCACTCCCTGGAACGGCCGCATGCGAAGCGAGAGAGAATATCGTGTCTTCTGTCCGCCTTTCCATTCGGCGGATTCGCTGCGCATTTCGGCGATCAGTCAGTACAGATGGCACAAACAGTGGCTTTTCTATCTCGCATCCAACGAGGAGCGGAAGCAAACAGTAGACAAGATTGCCGAGGGGTGCGATGAGATAAGGAAGCAGATCGCGGAAGAACTGGATCCTAAGAATGAGGCGGACGGCTTATTGATGCGCCAAGGGCTCACATTCGACGTGTTTTTCGATGAGGAGCGTGGCCTTGTACAGTTAGTCGAGTTGAATGTTTTCGGTGTCAGATCGGCGTGTGGAAGCTGTCTTTTCCAATGGATTCGAGATAGGAAGACACTTGAGGGGCAAGGGGAAACCGAAGATGTGGAATTCAGGGTAACCTATCAGGATCTGAACGACAATGAGTGATCCGCTTCGTCGTTCTCTGGAGATGACATAGAGGATGAAGACGAAGAATAGAGCCATCAGAATAGCATTCCAGGCTGTAATCTTGAATAGGAACTTCTGGTTTTAGAGGGTTCCAAATCCACCCCTCCAAATTCATGAGAGCCGGTCGAAACACCAGATAGCCACGACAATTCTGAGGTTCCATCATTCGTCTCGGAGCACAACATAATATCGTTATGAGCCGATTGACATGTATTCATGATAAACACAATGAGGGTCTTGTTCTCGGCTGACTAAAATCCACTACGTTTTACGCGACAACGCGAAGTCAATAGCACTATTAGGTCTGAATCGTAAATTAGACCGACATCGAGAAGTTTTCCTTCCACTCTAAAAAGAAGTGTGGGTTATAGTGTTCTAGAAAACAAAGATACGTATAACCGTGCCTAAGAGACTCGGTCGGGTTTAATCACTTCACGGGGGCTTTTACAATAAATCCAAAAGGAGCGGCTCTGTGTTGATCAAGTGAATTCATAATATGAAGGATAAAAGAAGAGAGCCGGCCCCCTAACTAAGAGTATGTGCTAGCGAAGAGTGTAGTTACATACCTAGGTAAGTTAAATGTAAATCAACGAGAAATTATCCGCAGCTAATACCGTTAGTTCCCGTAGCTTACAATCATTTGTAGCTGTACCGCATGCGCCGCCTCAGGGCAAGACGAGACAGTCAGCCCAGCTAGCTAAAGTTGTAGTATAGCAATGAGAATCGCGGTGTATGAGAAGTTCAACAAAAAGATTATCCGAAAATAATAGTCCTTCTAGTACCTAGGGGCTCCGGCCACCCGCGACTGACTCGTTCCGGCGAGTCAATCCTCGACGTGCGGCTGAAGCGCTCCCGTGTCTCGATAATTCTGCCATTTCTTCTGTCGCGGGTATACACCGTCACTGTTGATCTCGGAACGGGATCGCTTGGCGGCATATCCGAATATGAATCTCGTCCGGCAATCCAGCCCCGAGGTTGGGCGTTCCCTCGCTCTGTCGTCACAGAGCGTGTCCCATGCGTCCCATGCGACCCATGTGTCCTATGGGTCTCATGGGTCCTATGTGTCCTATATGTCCAATCCGACATTGCATTCGAAGGTGCAGCACTGGATGAGGGTGCGTGCTGAATAGCCCGCTGATGAGTCTGGCCCCATCCTCGAGAACTTCTGCCACGCTCCGTCGCCGGAGCACCGTGTCCCTCATTCAGCCATGCTACTAGACGATCGCTGTGAACTTGATGTGTTCGGCCTGGAACGCTAGCTGCTCTTGGTTCGGCACGCCGATGATGGCTTTCGCCGTAGCCTCTACTAGCACGCTCATAATATTCCGGGTTCGACAGTGCAATCCCGCGTTGCGATCCGCGTGCTGGCTTCTCTCTTGATTCTGCCCGTTTCTTATGACTGGCCTCTTTCCTTCCGAGTCTGGCAATTGCCTCGCTCACTCTGCTAGTCGATCTGCTTCTCCGCTCGCGAGCTCCGGGTCGGATAGCGTAGCGTGTCCTGCCCCTACCCCTATCTTCCTTTAGTTTCGTAGTCTCTCTATTCAACACTCGCTCTCCTTTGCGAAGATATTCCTCCAAATCGGCGGCCGAGCTCTCACTGTACTCCCAGGGAAACCGATTGAGATGATCGCGGCTAGCATTGATGGTATCTCTGAGTTCTACGAGACGCGCTTTGGATCCCTGTATATCACCCTTGTAATTCTTTCCCTTGTCGTACCATCTTGTGAGTATCTTGGTTCCAAAACTAATTCCAGCCTCTGTCATGATGGGTGCATTGGTTAAAAAACACGAAGAAATTTTAATCCTTAAAACCGGATTAGGGGGAACCCGGGATCATGTTAAGTACGAGATTTGAAGAAAAGAAAAGGAAACACCAACGCCCTAGCAAACGCGTGAGCCCCCCGAACGCGGGCGGGAAGACGCCTAAATACGTGATTCAGAGCCGCAGAGCAAAGTAGCGGCGGTATCGGCACGGCGCGCTGTCAGGCGACAAAAACCGACGTCGCATCATACATGCAGGCATAGCCCCAAGAACTGACCTGCGGTAAGCTATCACATAGCCAATTGCTACCTAGGTGGAGATTCACCGGGCGCCTTCAACTTCCTATAGTAAGGCGTTCGAGGGCCGCCGGCCTTCGTACCGGTGTTCAACTTCGTGATTATGGTCTCTGTATATTTTACTACTGAGGTAACGCGATGCCTTTACACTCTTGGGTTTCCATATGCCGCCTTTTAGTTCATTGCTCCGTTTTAGTCGCGTCATTCCCCCCACCTTTAAACACCAAAGGCCGTCCTATCGTGGTCTAGTTGTTCGTCGGGGTCATGTTGCCGCGACCCATCCCTCTCCAAGAACCTCAGGTGACTATGCAGTAAGCGTCTCGCCGTGCATGCTACTAAACCAAAAACATTGGGATGCAGGCAATAGATAGTAGGAACAAGAAATTCAAAGAAAAGCACGCCTCAGAGCCAAGAATAAGTTCACCATGCACATTCAGGCCCTAGCGGATGTCCGAGTGAGACCATGGCATTCCAAAGCTTTAGATATTAAATCATTACTTTTAGTATTAAGTAATTATAAGACATTGCCGGGACGGAGAAAGACGCGGTGTCTGATTCCCATGTCCGACTTTTAGATGGTAAGCTAATCGCCATTAGCCCTCAAACCGCCTTTGCTTTTCCGAAATGCATCGCTGATTCCTCAAGACCCTGAACGAAAGGCTACCGTTGTAGTGCCAAGCTGTAACATTTACCCGTACTCTACTGCTCAAACTCGCCAGCGTCGAGAAGATCTACCTTCCCGCCGTTCATTCGCTCCCAGACAGTGCGGGGGTCAAGATCCAAGCTCCTCTCATCGAGAGATGTCTCATTGTGCGATGCCAATAGTGTGGCAGTTTCTTGGCGAGCGAGCGCAACTGTTTGTGATGACTCATTAGCGCAAATCATCGTTATCGGCCTGCTAAGCTATCTCGTGAGTATCTGGTAGGGATAGCAAAACTTACCATGCAGGAAAACAGCAGCCCGCTTTCCAGAGAACATAGCATGCGGGACGTTGGTGACGTTATCGGCATTAGCGTCGCCGATGGCGTACACGCCGGGGATGTTCGTCATCAGGCCCCGTGTACCGTCAGCAGCGAGCCTGCCGCCGTCGAGTCTCACGCCCATTTCAGCGCCGACGTTCGAGTGCTGCTTGCTAGGGAAGCTAGCGAAGAAAGCCGCGCGCTCCACGCTTGGGCCCTCGGTGAAATCGACGCGGAATAGGTCGTGCTCAGGGAACGTTGGCGCATCGGGGTGCTCGTTGGCGCCGCCGTCCGCCAAGCGCACGAGACCTGCGATGGTGCGGTTCTCGACCGTGATATTCCGTAGTTCAAGGTACTGCTCCCAGCCGGGGAACTTCTTGTCCGTGGCGGCGCGCATCTCAGGCGTGTTGGTTCCGTTCACGAACGCAATGATGTCGCTGTTTAGCGTTGAGATCTCCTGGACAAGACTGGCCGCCTCATTGAGGTCACTCATGATGCCAAGGGGTTGGTCTGCGTGCTCATTACCGTCGCACCACTTGGGTGAGATGTTAGCCAGGGCCCCTTTCTTATAGGTTCATTCAGACAGTATTCGTCAAAGGGAAATACCCGGTCTTCGTGTATCACAGTAGGGAACGTGGTATTGTATTTACTCACTGGGCACCAGAAGATTCCCTTTCCCCAGTTCTGCAGAACGCCGGGCGTGTTCGGGATAATGTCGCTGAGACCCGTCGCCAAGACGATACTCTTTGCGCCGACCGTCCCTTTCTGGCCAGTCGGGAACGTCGCCTCGACGGTGAATGGCGCATTGGCCGACGTGTCATTCCCGGCGACATCGATCTTGGTCACCGTTCCGTTGACCATTGAGGCCGATTCGTAATATGCGAGCTGGTTACGAGCCTTCCATCGGAAGAACGCTGGTGCCAAACCTGTACAGTCTGTTAGAGTCCGGAGCTCCCAATAGTCTTGCAGCTAGCTTGTGCAATGTGAGCCTCCTCGACTCACCATCATTTCCGATCACGTCGTGCATGTGCCTCGTAGGATCATTCCGGTAAACGCCCGAGTCGATGAGTAGGACATTCCGGCGTACCCTAGCCAAACCGCTTACTGGGAGCGCATATCTAAATCAGCAAGATCTCATTCATCGGATCAGCAGATCAACTTTGGAAAATACTTACGAGCGCTAAGACCAGCTGGCCCACCGCCGACAACAACAGCATCGTAGACAGTCGACCCGTCAGCAATTATGTCAGCGATGATCTTCGACTGGAGACCGACTACTTCAGCGGGCAGAGCCGTGGTGATAGAGGAGAGCAAGAGCTGCAGCGCTACGGCGGCCTTGATGAAACCCATGGTGAGATTTGGAAACTGGTGTTTCGTTGGGGATGTGAGCACGACGGTGGCATAGTTCCGGCTTAGAGTTGGGTGGCAGCTAGTTTAACTATATATATATCGAGATGAAAACAGCTTAGAGATCAGGTCTGATGTCCTGTGGATCACCATTGCGGGCGGTGAGACACAACATTGGGCAAGCAAGTCAATAAACAACATTCCGGTAACCTACCATCAGCTGCGTAGTTCGATGTGCACCCACGGTTCATCGAGTGACTAGTGCGGCATAGTAGATTAGCTCGAACCCTGTATACGGGCCTGTCAGCGGGCGGCGCCGTCGTGCCAAGACGCACTTGTAGATCGCAACCATCCCCCCAACTGCCGGTCGCTGTGCATTTCCGCGCGGACAATTAAATAGTTCCCCAGTCAGAACCCATTGTTAGGTAAAAAGTTCCACTTGGTAGAAGATATTCGGCTCAAGCTCGCTGCACAAGCTCCTAATCGAGATGATCAGAGCTGTGATTCTCAGCTGAGACACGGCCCCTAGTGGCCAGGCCAGCAGACCGGTGCTGTCTCACAGATGCGCGTAGCCATATGACTACACGATAGTCGAGACGGGACTGTATGCAACAATACATCAGCGGCTCGATAGTTTGATGCCAAGAGCTTTTTCAGCTGGGGTCAGTACCAAATGTCGTGATAATGGAGCTTGGAAGCAACCTAGGTGACATCATTCATTTAGGCGACTCCGAATAATGTAGCTGTTATCTGTCGGATAGTGACCCAAATCAAGGTGCCGACAGAAGCAGCAAGCAACGAAATTGCTCAATACGATGCGCAGTTAAGTATTCTTCTTTCATAGCTCCCGAATTAGATCGTTCATATCGAGAGAACACCTCAAATCCTTAAACGGGAAAACAGATCTAAATCACATGGGAATGATACCAGTCTCTGCAGTAGAAGCATTCAGTTGGTGGGTCTAAATCTAGGTACTGTCGCGAAATTAGCTTCACGTCAATCTCGCAGGGTTCTCGGCGCTTCCCCACCTCCGAAGACCCCATACTAGGTAGATTCCTCGGCACAATCTTCTACATCGTAATATTCTTCAGGATAGATATTCCGTCATTTAGACTTCCTCGGCGTAAGCCTCCTTAGATCCCTCTTCTCAGAGTGTTATCGATAGAACAGAGGTCAGTGTATTCTTACCACATAAGACTATGTCTTTATCGTCATTCATCACCGCAAAGCAGATGAAACGCAGAAATTAGAGTGCTGCTCTGTTAGAATACGATTTATTTCCCGAGCATTGATCTTTCTAGGTCTCCTACAGGCTTTTACACGCCGTTTCTCGTGCTTCCGCTCGCCTCGAGCTCCGTAACGATAAAATGAGTTGCTCAGTTTCGACGGTGACATCGTCAATGAGGCGTTCGAGAGCATCCCAAGTGTGCGATAAGGATCAATGCGTCACCCTATCCCGACCAGCATTATTTATCTTATAGTTAGCTTCACCGCGGCAAATCAGTCCGCTCAATTGATATAATGATTGTAAGCCGATAGAGTATTAGGTCATGACTAAGCCTAGCAGGCTTGAGACAATGAGCAGGGCTCGCTAGCTTTAAATATAGAAGTTCGTGCCTTGTCTTTATCTGATCAATCATCGGCTCCGAAAACGGTCTGGTACATTCTCAAAGGCTTTTTCGTTCTAGTAATGTTTTGTTGTATCTAACTTGGATCTAATGCACATTGTTGAAGACTAGTTCAGCACAATGTCAAGTTCACCTACTGGAAAAGCGGATCAACGTCGGCTTGGCCGCGAAGTTGCCGATTACTTTTTAAACGATCTAAATGTTTCCTTCGTGGGCTTTGCCGGCGTCGGTCGTCATGGAGGAGCGTGTGAGTAATTCTTAAGTCCTTTTCTCCTTATTTTAGTCCTTCGGGAACGTAACGTTTTGTAGACACGGGGCATGGAACGCACACAGATCACGCTAAACATGGTATTCACTAACACCGAGTACTGCAGTGATACTAGAGCAGAAAGGAGGCGACCGGCCACCTCGGAAGCTGGTAGTGAAGTACTCACTCGGTGCGCTATCGACCGATAAGGATTCAGACTCCGATGAGCATTTACGCAATGAGTATCGGTGGTTACAGATGCTGCAAGGGGCTGAGCATATTGTTCAGTTGGTCCCGTTTGCCGATTGCTCGATGAATCTTCCGGGAATATCCAATGGAGAGAGCACTTTCGAGAAGTCAAAGGAAAATGAGGCGATCAGAGAAGAAGCTCAGGCTAAGCAGGGGGAAACATCCGCGAACGGGGACAAGATCACCAAGGAGCCTTCAAGGGGCCGCAGGTGTCCGACCTTTGCTTTAGAATATCTTCCAAATGGAACGCTTTATCAACTTGCCATAAAGATTTACGAAGCAGGAGTCAGGATTCCCAATCGGTTACTGTGGATGATGTGGCTTTGCAGTAAGTCGATTGTCTACATGTCAATGACGGAGCTTCGAGTCCAATAACCTACCCTACGGCAGTGGTCCGCCAATGCGTGGCAATGGCCTTTCCTCCCAACATACCAGCAGAATCGTACGGAGGTCAAAAAATACGAGAACGCATAAGACCGAACCAACAATACTTTCCATTAACTCAAAACTCGCCGCATATGGATAATTACGTGTTTGGGACCGAACCTGGCCCCTATCCAGATAGTGATCATGACCCAAGTGTACCTGTATTGAAAGTTAGTAGTATCTCTTCAAGGCAACAAAGATTTCGTTCTGGTATATATAAGATATCATAAGCCGCTTGAGCGCTAATCCAAGCTACAGTTGATCGACTTCGGGCGAGGTGAAGTCGAAGATGTGAATATATTTACAAATCAGTTAGCCAAACCCCAGTCGTGATTTGATCGACCTGTATTGTACTAAAGCAATTTCTATTTTAGGATACCGGATATCTACGAGGGCGGAAGTAGGATGAATCTTTCTAATGCCACTGATGTATGTTTACGTCTCAAAGATTTCTCAGACGTGTCTAATCTCGACCTAGGCGATGATGAATATATGTCTCCCACATATAAGCTCGGACCTGCTTGAGCAAGATAACCCGTCAGTATATCGATATGTTGAGAACAAAGAAGTCAAGCGGGTTACCACAACTGCCCCTAAAGTTTTCCGGGAGGATGATACGATAGACGTCCGGCTACGAGACCGGCTTGTAAGGCTCCAAGCAAGACGCTTTGGGGATATTCCGTCTTTAAATGAGACCCTGGAGGAGGCTGAAATGCAGGTCAAGAGCATGAAGCCCGACGGCGATTCCAAACCCTCTGATAGCGACGACGACATCAAATCGTTCGTTCAGAGATTCTTCTATGATTGATACAAAGGCCATCGATCCCTCTAGATTTTAGAATGCTTGATGTAGATTTTCCTGAACTCTCGTGATTGCTTTATCTATGCTTTGCTTATTGCAGTCCCGTGCCTAGAGTGGCAAGTACCGTCGACAGCGACTACAGTGTGAATCTTGAATGGATACTCTTCATACAACGAGGAATCATTTAATTTGCCCTGAAAGCTCGTGTATCGTGTGAGCCAAAGCTGACGAGGAACGTATGTCTCACTAGGCGACGAAGTTATTCCGCTCCCTAGTCAGCACGATGACTGCAGATAGTATAGCAAGACAATAAAAAATAGTATTCAGATTTTAGTTTTCTCCTCTAAGCGCGAGACCGAATTACTGCATAGTGGGCCTTGTGCCTCTAAGTCTTCGCTTTCTGCCCAAAGATGCAGAAACCTCCTGAGACCGACATGCTGACTCTGCGCTCAGACACGGGCAAGGGGCTCGCCGTCCTTGATCTTCCTCGCACCGTACTTCTCGATACGGATACCTTGTATGGCGATGAAACCCGATGTGTCTTGAGGCGTCCAGTTCATGTCTAGCGTGTCCATGCTACTCTCATCGGCAGAGTAGAGGTTGGAGGTCTCGCTGGAACGTCCAACGACGTACGCGCACCCTTTATAGGCGACGAGATTCACCTTGCCCTCAACTTGACGTTGTGAAAACTTGATGGCATGCTCAACAAACTCCCGCTCAGGAGTGAAGTACATGCCTAGTTGAGAGTTAGGATGTTTAATTCAACGACAAGACGTGAGCGTGGACGGAGATGACTGACCGTTGTAGATAGCGGCTGACCAATCTTGAGAAAGACGGTCGCGGATGGAGCGCACCTTGGAATCCATGACGAGCCCTTCAAGGTCCAGATGAGCCTGTCGAAGAATCGTTAGGCCTGGAGTATCTATAGACGCAGCGTTAGAAATTGTACGGTCATTGAATCAGGTCTAGCTGCATACCGTAACAGCCCCTACTTTTCAGTCCTGAGAGTCGTTAGCGGATGACACAGCTGATAGCAATACACTCCCGAACGAGCGCAAACTCACCGATAAACCTGGACTCGACAATATCGACACGTCCGATTCCTAATAATTGGTCAGCACGGACATGAGCTTTCGAAGTTTGAAGCCCCACCATTGACCCGGCCGATTTCATTTGCTTCCTTGAAAATCTCGAGTGAACCGGTGGCGACCTTGTCGCCGACCTCAAGCTTGACGGGAACGCCTTGTTCGAAATGGACGGTAAAGGGTGTCGGCTCGTCAGGGGCGTTCATCGGATCTACAGATAGGCGTCAGCGTCTACTCAACTGTAATAATGGGCAAAGGCGCCTTACCAACAGTGCGTTTCCACATATCCTTCGGGGGCTCCAGTTCTGTTTGCTCGAGGATCTGATAGGTCAGCACGATGAAAAATGGAATTTATTAATTAGATGTAAGGCAGCTTACCCCAGCCTCATAGCTGCAGTGGATAATATTGTCGTCCATGGACCAAGGGGCCTTAGGCGTAGAGCTGACGGGGATGTTTTGCTCAGCGGCGAACTTGAGCAGATCCGCACGTCCTCTGTGCGCTCGTCAGCTTGGCTGCAGAAAAGCGAGGGTGAGTGATCACAAACGCGAATCGGTTGCAGAACTCCGGCATGCGCCACGGAGCCAGAACCTTCAAGGTGGGATCGCAGGCCTTCCATGCTAATTCGAACCGTACCTGGCTTGAGTAAATGTCAGTATCAAGAAGGTTCGGTATGGGTCCGTGGGGTTGGTGTTGGTGGGTGGTGGTGATAGTTCTGGAAGATAATCCCGCTGGAGTCATAAATTGCCATTTTCGGCAACATCTCATCTGAAGACATGTTTCAGGACTGTTTCGGGAGCTTGCATGTAAACTTTTGGTTGCCAGAGCGCTCCCAAAACAACTCCCAAGACATGCCTCCTGAGTTGAGATCCTTCCAAAATTCGAAATCAATGACTCCAGCAGTTAAGGTGTAGACATACTCGTTCTGGAAACGTTAGCATCAGGAACGTGAAAAGACGGGATTCAATGAACTCACTCCTTTTCCGGTACCTGAAGAGATGGGACACCTGCGTTAGCAAATTGTCGACACAACGGGGCAGGCTGTGACCCAGCCGGGAGGCCTTACATCCGTGGCTCAGGATCCCGCAGTTGTGCTCCTTCGCGACTTTGACCATAGCCCTGGCTATAACTGGTCTCGCTGTGAGCATGAAAACGTTAGTCGAGATTCCTAAGCTTCACATCATGGAACTTGCTAGATCAAACAATACAGAGGGGCTAAGGAATCATACCCAAACTCGTTCCAAGAAGGTATCGGTCCTCATAGATTGCGTTGCCTATGAATATCAAGTGTCAGCGGTCCCGTAGAACTCATTCCAAGACGCAGAGCAGGCGTACGTACACTGGATCGCAGGCCACACCAGCTCGTCAATAAGCTCCTGTTGAACATCTTCTATGATCATGCGCTCAGCCCCGAGCTTAAGGGCCTTGGACTTGACAGCCTCGAAGTCCTCTTTTTGCCCGCAGTCGGCAAGAAAACACACCTGCCATAAGTCAGTCCAGTTCCTTACTTTTCTCGACCTACTAAAGCATCCTCCCATGGAGGCCTCTCCTGCGCTGTACGCTTGGAGGGCACCAATGTTGGGGAACAGCTTAGTAGTGAGTGACAGGCCCTCAGCCAATCAGAAGCTCTGAAACCGCGTTCCTCACAGAATTCAACCCTTCATGGCTTCAACCACAACATTTCCCCGAAAGCCACGAACATCACGACTTTCGCCTCTCTCCGAGGAATCTTTTCATGCAGTCCTTGTCCGAACCCGTACGGCACAAGAAACACTTTGCTCCACAACTCCGTAAAAACTGTAGCTTGTGATTGGCTAGGACCTGTCACTCGATATCAAGCTATAGGATCCTTTAGTACAGATGGCGAGACCTACCACCTCATAACCTTGTAAATGGAGCCACGTTAAAATCACGCTTGTATCTAAGCCTATTATGTCCATGAGTATGAAGTTCTGATCTCCTATCAGGCGTGTTCGACTTACCACCTGAGTAGGCACTGGATTAGGCCAATCGTCAGTCAACTGTATCTTCTGCTACTCCCAGCGTAGGAATGACTCACAGACAAACACGTTCCGGCGCCATTGTAACGATTCCTGGAAGTCAAGAGGTGGTGATCTGAAGAGGTAAGTGCGACGAGTAGACCCAAAGATTGGGTGCAAGAGGTATGCGGGAAGGCAAAGCAACTTCGTGTCTGGCACAAAGTCGGCGGAGATGCTGTCGAGGTTATGTTTTTAGGATTTCAAGGTCCGAAGACGGCCAACCATAAGTCGTGAGCAACACGGCTGTTTTTGTGGGACTGCCTTCTGATAAGGTCCCTCTTATCTAAGCCCCGCACAGACCCCTCACGGCACACTAAGACTCACTAAAACCACTAGAAAAGTCCACTAAATCGCAGCAAGTGGGTCTTAGTGAGCGGTCTACCGTGGCCCAGAGCACATTCTACTGTATGTTAAAACTATAATAAATTACTGTAATAGACGTTTATAGATAGATAAGTTTATTAATAGTGTGATTCTAGGCTCTATTTTTATAATATCTTTCAAGTTTTTTGAAATTATTATTATTAAGAAACCGTACCTATTTAAAGTTCATGGTCAAAAATGTTAGCGCTAAAGGTGTTAAGGTGTATGGCCCACGGTTGAAATTGATGAAATCCTCATATCAGCGACCGACCCAGACGACGCCGACGACCAGCAACTCAACCCGTCAAAGCATTGACTTCTCAATGCTAAACGTAGCGGTTGATGATCTTGTTGAGGCCTTGGGTAAAGAAATCCCCCTCGACAATGACGCAAGTAAGCGACGCACAATCTTCTCGCCATCATAGCTCGCTTTTCCTTCAAGATCTCTGCGAGAACTTCAGGCACAACGTTTTTCGTTTGCTTTGTGGGAAGATATGCACTTACGCCTCACTGTTAATAACTATAAAATCATGTGGATAATATAGATACGCTGAGTGTTACAGCCATATTCGCAAGTTCCAACCTCGATCTTATGTAGTTCCTCAATCTGAGCGCAGCAACTTCGAGCACTACGACATGTAGTACATTCGTATTCTCGATCACATGTTCAACGGCGCTCAGGAAACAAATTTCAGCGAGATTTGGTCCCCCTCCTATTGTTGGTCATCACTCAAATGGCGGAAAGCCAACGCAAACCTGCAGATTCGCAACACGAGCCTAAGCTTCTCGCTACATCCTTTGATAAGGTCCTATCGAGTCCGGTCTACCTCAGGCCTACACTCGCAAAAGCGTGTTTTCGACGACCCTGAGACATTCCAGATCACTCAGGACGGGTGGAATATTCCGCAGGTGCCTGGAATATATACATTACATGCATCACGAGTTTCTGAGTTGCGGCCGGTGACTCGCCTAAATATCCTGCCTATGTAGAGAAAGTTGGTGAAGTGATACTAGGCCATGCTGGAAGCATTCTTATGTTTCGACAAGCGAAGGTACACGTCAAAGGTATCGACTATGGAAAGCATAAGATCTCTGCCACTGCACTCGACAGCAGGCATGGCACCGACACACAGGATGGGGATATCAACGTCCTAAAGAGAAAGCGACTTCTCTAGTATCATGAAAAGCTAGCCGAAAACAGCCTTGAGCCTGTCCACCTCGCGATCCTAACAACTTTCCCATTGCCTAAGGTGGAGAAAGAGGACTACTATCTTCACCTAGATTTCCTTAGCCTTAGCTAGTCTATCGATACTACCTTTCTCGGAACTCTCGGCCCTAGTATCAACCCTTTTGCTGACCGTTACGCTGGCTTGTATGGAAAAGCCCATAGGCCCAAAGATATGCCTGCGCCAACCTTCAGAGGGCTCAATCGAGCACTATTCCTTAAGCAAGGTTGCAAGCTTTTCGGAGCCCACGTGATAATTCTACTTTGTCCACGAGGTTGGATTTAGGGTCTTAAAGCCCAACCCAATGCCAAGAGCCCAAGGACCCTAGTGGAGTCTCCAAAGCCCACGGGCGCCCAAATACCCCGGCTCACGTGGG
>MU392722.1:0-89068 GCA_022578505.1 Nemania abortiva | reverse complement strand
ATTTTAATTTAAATTATAATATAAAAATTTTAATTATTATTAATTAATTATAAATTTAATAAATTTTTATATTATTATATAATAATATATATATTTTTTATAAAATTAAATTTAATTTTAAATTTTTTAAAAATAATATATATTATAAAGTTAATAAATTAAAAAAAAAAAAAAATTTAATATAATTAAAAATTTTTTTAATTTATTTTATATATAATTATATAATAAAATAAAAATAATTATTTAATAAAAATTATTATAAGCTTTAGCTTATTTATAATATATATTAGCTATATTTTGTTATTACTAGCGCTAACCTGACTTTTGATCTTATGCTAACTTTTTAAACCTACTGCTAACTTTTTAACCCTTATGCTAACTTTTTAAACCTTACGCTAACTTTTTATTTAAACCTTTTTGTAATATAGCCTGGCTATAAAAGCCTTTTTTTATTTTAGCCTAGCTTTTTGTTTATATATAAAGTTCTATTAGCTTTATAAAAATAGGTTTATTTTTATTATAGCTTGTTTAATTATGCTTTATTTAAAAAGCTATTTTTTAATATTTTTATATAATAAATAATTATTTATAACTTTTTTAGTTTTATTTTTTAACTTAATTGTTTTAATTATTATAAATAACGTTTTAATTATATTTAGTTTAAACAAATTATATAATATAATAATATTATAAATTGTTAAAAAATAGATTTTTTACTAATTTATTACTTTTAACTTAATATTAAAAGCTTTAATGTTTATAAAAAAAGCTTATATAGCCTATTTAAGCTATTTTTTATTTAACTTTAGCATTTTATAATATATAATAGATTAGATAGACTAGATTAGAGTAAAAACTGTGAAAAATAAAAGAATAAAAGTTAAAAAAGAAGCTCCTTTTATAGGGACTATTGTAGGGTTTTTAAATGTTATCCAGGTTTTTCTGGCCGCGCAAGCCTTGCGATTTAGGTTTTGCCAGCTTTAGTAGAAGTTTATTTTGTGTGTATAGATTGCGCGGCAGCAAGTCCGTAAAGCCTATTTTATGGTCTTAATAGTTAATAGTTATTTTAATAGTTATAAGCGTTAAATTTTTGGACTTTTGTCCAAAATTAATATTATTATATAATTAGTAAAAACATTTATATAAAACTAGTTATATAAAAAAAAAGGGTTAATAGAGCTTTAGGCTTACTAAATAAAAAAAAAAAAAAACAAAAAAACAAATAAATAAAAATTATTATAAATTATATAATATATTATTTAATTAAATAATAAAATTATTTTTTTATATTTTATAAAATTAAAAGTTTAATTTTTTTTAAAATTGTTTTTTAATATTTTTTAATAATATAATAGCTTTTTTAAAATTTAAAATATAGCTTATTTTTTTTATGCTTTATAGCTATAATATAACTATTATTAAATAATATAACTAACTTATATATAGTATTATAAAGCTGCGCTATAGCTGTTAATAAATAACACCTTGCTAGCTAAATAACAAAAGCTATAATATAAATTATAATAATATAGCTTTAGTAATATAGTAGCCTAGCATAAATTAATTAAAAAAAAAAAGTTACTAAGTATTAAAAACATTAGTAATAAAAACTGCTATAAAAAATTAGTAGCGCTTTTATAACTATTTAGCTTATTAAACATAAGCTATAGCTATTTATTAACTAGCTATAAACTAGCAAGTTTTTATTTTTAAGCTTTTAAAAGTTTTTTAAACTAGTTATACTTAGCTTAAGCTTTTTATAAGTGCTATATATTATAAAAATAGTTATTAAAATAAAAAAAAAGTATAACAATATAACTAAATAAAAAAAAAAAAAAATATTATTTAATAATAATTATATTATAATTAAAAAATATAAAAAAAAGCTATTATATTATTAAAAACTATTAAAAAATAATTTAAAAAAAATTAAACTTTTAATTTTATAAAATATAAAAAAATTATTTTTATTATAAATTATAAACTAATAAGCTTAAACTTTAATAAAGTTTTAAAAACTAATTAAAACTATATAAATAAATTTTTAAAAATTAACTATTAAACATATTAATAAATATTTAGCAAAATATTATTAATATATTTTATAATATTTTTTATTTTATTTTTTAAGCTAAATAATAAATAATATATTATTTAAACTATAAAGCTTTAACTTTTTATAGTTTTATTATTTAATTAAATAATATTTTATAAATAATTAAAACTTTTATAATATTAAAATTTTATTTATTAAATTAAAATTTAAATAAAATAAATAGCTAGCTTTTTTTTTATTTTTTTTAATAGTTTTATAATAATAATTAATTAATATATTTATATATTATAAAATAATAATAATAATATTTTTTATATAATATAATTAATATAATTTAATTAAAAATAACTTTTATAAAACTTTAATTATTTTGATATGATTTTGTATTAGGGGTAGGTTTTTGCTAGGGAACCTATTATGTAGGGAGGTCATATAACCCCCTGCCTTACTAGCTAAAGCTTATAACTTAGACTTAAGTAGAATTTATAGACTTAAAAAAATCTTTTTTTTTTTATTTTTAATATTACTACTAATTTTACTTATACTTTTAGAGCACTATATTAAATTAGTACCTACTGCTACGTTTTATTATAAAAACTATATTAAACTAAACCTAAAAAACTATAAACTATTACTTTTTTAAAGTTAAAAAGTCTTTTAAACTTTTTAGCAGCAATTTAACGCAGATATATAACTAACCTATTAAACTAAAACTTAACTATTAACTTTAGTATATACGCAATTAGTATACCAACTATTCCTATTAAAGCAAGTTTTTTATAAGTTTTTTATATACTTTATTAAGTTTTAAACTTATGCTCTAGCTAGTTATATTATATTATTATAAAAGCATAAACTTAGTTTAGCTAGTTATAACTTTATATATAAAAATGCAATAATTAAAACGTAAGCTTAATAAAATACTTTTATATTTTAGCTTTAGCGCAAATATTATAGATTTTTTATTTAGCTAGTTATATATAAGTATAAAAGCGCAGAATTACTATTTTTTTTTTTAATCTACTATATAAACTATTATATTATACATTTTTTAATAATAAAATAAAGCAATATACTATTTCTAAATTTAATAAATAATATACTTTTACTTTTCTTATCTATATAAAAAAAACCTATTATTAAATTTAAATCGCAAAATAGTTTTTTATTTTAATTTATATTTAAAACAATAAGTACTAAACTTTAAAAAAAAAACGCACTAAAAAAAATAGGTTTTAATTAATATACTATTAACTAGCTATATAATTAAACTAAAAAACAAAATATAGCAGTTAAAACAGTTAACAAAAAATCTAAACATATAAATAAAAAATTTAATATTATAATAAAAATAATAAAAAATTAAAGCTTTTAAAAAAATAAAAAAAGCAAACATAAAAAAATTTAAAAAAAAAAATAACCAAAAAAAACAGGCCGTAAAAATACTTTAATTCTAACTACAAAAACTAAAAAGTTATTTAAAAACCTTAAACAATTATTAAAAAAGCTTTATAATTTTTTTAATATAAAAAGCAGATCTAAACTATTTTTAAACAACTATAGCAATTTTAGCAATAAAAACAATATGCTACAAAATTTTCTAAAACCGCTAGAAAGCAATAATCCAAAAAATGGCAAAAATCTAACTTCTATATATATTTTTGCTTTTAATGCTACAGAAAGCAAATCAAAACTTAAGCGCAAAAAAATCAAAATATTTAACTTTGCTTATAATAATTCTAACAATATAAAAGTTATTACTAAAAGCAAAAACATAATTTTTATTAATATTTATATATTTATAAATTGTTTAACATTATTTTTTAAAAATAAAAACATTAAGTTTTTAAATAAAAAACAACTACTATTGCTATTTTAAACTTTGTTTACTAAACCTATTATACTTTAATAAAATTTAAAATTAAGCTTTATAACACATATATTATACTAAAACGAAAGCTTAACTAAAATTTTTAAAAAAATAAAAAAGCAATTTATTTTAAACTTTAGTATTACTATAAAACAATTTAAAAAAAATCGATTAACTTTATATAATATCTATTATAATAAATATGCTTTATTTTAGTTTATATAAAAAAAAATATAGTATACTAAAATAATAGAAATATTAAGCAACAATAATACTAACTAGTAAAAAGTTATATTATAAATCTATAATAATATAAAATTAGAACTAAAATAATTTTTTAAAGCTTTACAACTTAAAAAAATAATAAAAAAATATATACTTAAAGTTAAAAAAGTTTGCAAAAATATATAAAACCTAGCTAAAAAAGTAATAAAAAAAAAAGCAAAACTATATATTTTAGTTCTAGCACTATTAGTTTTATTACTTTTATTTACAATAATATTTAATTAAATACTAGTTATAACAATAAACTATATAATTTTTAACAATTATTATAAAACAGTTTTTAGAACCAATCTTAAAATTGTTTATTAAATCAATATAGTTAAAATTGTTAAAATAACTATTAATAAAATAACTATTAACACAATAACTATTATTGCAATAATTATTAGCGCAATAATTATTGCTATAATAGTAGCTATAATAAGTATAACTTAAACTAAGACTACAATTGTAACTACAGCTATAATTAAAAACATAATTGTAATAATAGCTATAACTATTTTAATAAAAACAATAACAAAAACCGGCATAACAGCAGCCAAAATAAGCGCAACAGTTAAAATAAACGCAGCAATTAAAAACGTAATAATAAAACTTAAAAAGTTTACTTTGCTAAAACTAATAACAGTTAATTAATAAATTATTATATATTTAGAAATAAAAAAAGTTAAAAAATACTTAAAACGTTATACTAGCTAAATTCAAATTTTATATATTATTAATATTTTTAAAAATTTATAATATTTAAAAATAAAATATAACATCTATATAAATATAAACTAAATATAATATTTAAAAAGCTTAAAATACTATTACTATTAAAACTTAAAAAACAAACCTATAGCTACTATAAACTTATGCTTTTTTTTTATAATAAACTGTTTAATTATTTAAATTATTATAAAAACGCAAAAAATAATAAAGTTTATAAGCTTAACGCCGCTTTTAATTAAAACCGCATAAAAAATTCCGCTAAAAAGCTTTAGCTTGCTAACTTGCTTTAAAAAGTATTTTTAAACAAATTTATTGCAACAAAAAAAATACTAAACATAAACTTTAAAATTAAAAAAGCTTTTATATATAACTTATAAAAATAGTCTATATATTTTTGTTATATATATTTATAATTTAAAACAAAACTAGCACCAAATAAAAAAACAATATATATATATACTAACCTAAAAAATAAAACAACATATATTAGTTAAGCATTTTTTAATATTTTAAAACATACTATTAAACTTTATAAAAATACTACTAAAAAAATTAGCAGCATAATAAATTTTAACTAATAAACAAAGTTTACTTTTTATACTTAAAAAATTAATAATAAAAAAAATCTTAAACTTTATAAGTTTTATAAAAAAAAATAAGTTATAAAAAAACTTAAACCCAACCTATTTTTTAATAACAATTTTTTGCTTTTTTATAAAATAAACATAAGTTATAATATATATATAATTTTGTTCCTTTTGCCTAAAAGTTTTTATATAAAATTTTAAGCTATAGCACAATTATACAAATATATAAAAAAAGTTACAAACAAAAAAAATGTTTACTTAAATAGCAAAAAAACCGCTTATATAGCTATAAAATATAAAACACTTTTAATTAATTAAAACTTTTATTTTATAGCTCTTAAAACAATTTTTATTATAATAAATATAATAATTAATACAAAAACCTTATAAGTAGTACTAATAATAAATATTACAAATAAACATATAGTTATTATAAAAAGCATTAAATTAAGGCAAATATATAAAAACAAATTTACTAACCATTTTTTAGTATTTTTTAAAAATACTTTAAAAATATTAGCTTTTACTACAGCTATTACTGCAGGTTTAACCAATAGGCTTACAAATATTACGCTAGGTTTAACCTTTATAGTAACTTAAACGTTTAATAATATTTAAATACCTGCAAATAAAAAAATACCTATTAATTTAAATAAAAAGTTTAAAATCAATCTAATTATTATAGCTATAGCTCTAAATATAGTTCTATATTAAAAAACCCTTATATTTAACAAAATTGCTAATTTTGCTATATTAAACCTTGCTATATTTATTACTAATATACCCTTAACTAATATAATAGAAATAATAATCAATAAAAGTTATATAAGTAGCCTAAAGCCTACGCTTATACTTAAGCTACTACAACCAAAAATTTTTAAAGTTTAATTTATTTTAAGTATTAAAAAACCTATAAACTTACTTAAAATAGTTACTTTAACAAAAATATATATTTATACTAAACAAGCTATATTAGCTAAAAAATTTTAAAAAATCGTAAAGTCTTTCAATATATAAAAAAATTGCAGTACTATAAATATACCCATTAATTAACAACTTAAAATACTTTAGTTAAAAAATAACAGAATGTTAATATAAATAGTTATACCTACCTATTAAATAAAAAAAATATAAAAGTTTTTAATATTTATTACAACAAATTATATAAAAAAAATCAAATAAACTAAGTGTTAAAAGCTACTGCTTTTATATATTTATTATTTATTGCTTAAAAAACTATCTCTTACAAAAGCAAAAAAATCAGCATAGCTACACAAAAAAATAAAATAGTTATTAACCTACAAAATCTTAATAAAGTTACAATACTTAATAATTATTTTTTACCACTATAATTAAAAATTATTGCATTATTAAAAAAAATATACTACATAACAATAATAAATACTACTTCGTTTTTCTACTAGTTTTTTATATACTTAAATTATTACAACTAGTTTTTTATTATTAGTTCCTAAAAAATAAAGCAGTACTATATAGTAATAATAGAATTTTATAACAGTTTTACTTATATATAACATTTTATAAATAAACTTTTTAAAAATTACAAACATTATTATTGCACATTTATTAACAATATTATAATATATTTTAAAACTGCTAAAAACTATAAAAAACATTTATATACAATTTTTAACATATTTAAAAAAAAAAATATTACTATATCACTAATAAAGTTATTTATTAATTATTTTTTAATAAATTTATTAAAATTTAAAATAAATACTTTTAAATTAGCTAACATAAAAAGTTACATAGCTATATTCCATAACTTAACTTTTTTTTATTAGCTTAAAGCTCTAAAAACATATATAAGCGCCTCCGGATTTTTTTACATATTAATCCTATATTACACAAAAATTAGCAAACCTTTATAAAAAAAAAAAGCTACGTTTTTAGCAACAAAAAAAAAAATAAAAAAAATTAAAAAAAAAAAGCCAAACAAACATAAAATATATATATAGTTAACATATTATAAACCAACTATAGCTAAAAAAGCATTATTTAAAACGGTTTAAAACGCTATATATAGCTAAACTATATTGCACCACCATAACCCCTTTAAAAACCTATTCCTTCAAATTAACAAATCTATACAAAAAAAATTTAATATAATACTATTCTACATCAAGCTAAGTTTTAAATAAGTACCTAAAAAAATAATAGCAGCTAAAAACATATAGCTAATTATATATTTAAGCAAATGTTTATTAAAAGCTAAAATAAACTATAAACTATTTAAACTAAAAATAGCTTGCTTAATTTAAACAACTAAAAAGCTTTAAACTATAATTTAATTTAATAAACGTTTAATAATAGTTCTAACTAATTATTCTGCTACTAAAAAAATTTTAAACCAAACTATTTTAAAAACAAACAGCACTAATTAAACTAACTAAAAATTAATTAACTTTTCGATATATTTATTACAATATAAGTTTTAAATATACTATTTACTTAGTTGCTTAAACTATATACCTAACGTTTTAAATAAATTATAATCTATATTAAATATTATAAATTCTAATAACAAACTTTAAAAAAACAACAAAAATATAACGCTTAATATAATATAAAATACCAATAACATATAATACATATCTATATTTAAAGCAGTAATAAATAATTTAATATTAAAAAATTTTAAACAAACATACAAAAAAAACATTAAGTACGCCTAAATATTAACAGATATAAAAAATGTTATAAGTATAACTAACAAAAATATTATTATATTTTTAAAGCCTAGCTATCTTTTCAAGCTAACATTTAATAGTTTTATATATAACTTAAACAGCAAAATAAAACAACTATATATACTATACAAAATAATTAAAAAAATACTTAAAATAGCATACAATAAAAAGTACTACTTTAAAACTTAATAAATAATATAAGCATTAAAACTATATATAATTATTAATAAAATATAGCTAGTAAAAAAATATATTAAATATTATAATATATACAAAATAAACTAAACTAACAAATAACAGCTAATAAAAAATTTAAAACCTATATATTCTAATAACAAAAATATACTATTAATAAGCATTATTACTATTAATTTTATTATAATACTACTTAAAATAAAAGCAAAAGGAACCTTTTAGCAGTTAAACAGTATAAAACTATATTTTTACACTTATAACTTAATAATAACTATATCATATTATATAACTAAACATACGCTTTTAATACCAGGTTATAAAAAATATACAGCTAAAAAATAAAGCACAGCTTTTATTAAATAATTGCTACTATATAACTAAAATATACCTAAAAATATTATTTTTAACCATAATAAAAAGTTTATATTATCTTTCTAAAAAAAAATATAAAATACACTAAAAACCAAGTTACTAATAACTACTACATACCATCCTTAAAAAAAATAAGCTATTTAAACATAAAAACTAAACAATAAAAATTATACTCTAATATTACAATTTTAAAAATTTTAAAATAAATTAAATAAATATAGTTTCTTTTTTATAATAAAACTTAAACATAATATATTTAAGCACTACTTAATTTATACTATATAAATAGCTATTTAAATTTAAATTGCTAAACATATTAAAAGTATTAATAAACATTAAATATATTAAAAAATTTAAAAATATATAGTTTTTTTATAATTATTTACATAAAAATGCCTAGCTAGCCATAAACTTCGCTTAAACAACAGCTAAAAAATTATATAATCAAAAGTACTAATTTATTAAGTTCTAACCCAGCAATTAAATATATTTAAAGCTATATAAAAAATATTATTTACTTAAAAAGCTGTTCTACAAGTTATTTTAGCAGCAATCTAAGCTTTAAACAATTAAAAAAAAAATAAAAAACTTAACATATAAACTAAATTTTCTTGCAAATTTTAATATTTACTTAATAATATTTATTAAATATTTATATATAACCCTTAAAAATAACAATCTTTTCAAACAAACTATTTTGCTACTTAAACCTATTAAAGCTAAACAAAAAAATTTAAACATTAAAAAAAGCAACATATACAAAATAAAACAAATATTAAATTATTAACCAAATTACAAACAAAATAAATTCAATTATCTAATAAAATAAAAAAGCTAAAGCTATAAATATAATAAATAAAAAACAATATAACAACTATATTACAGCAACAAACTAATTAAAAAATACTAAAAACAAAACAAACTTAAACTAAAACTAATAAAAAATTTTACTTTTACAAGAACTAAAAAAAAAAGCCAACCTATAAAAGTTATTAGTACAGCGCCAACAAAAAGCAATAAAATACCTGCCCCTATAAAAAAGCAAAAAAAGCTTTACAAAAAGCTAGTTTTTAAAATCTAAAACACTTTTAATATAATTAACACAGTTAACGTACTAAACAAGCAGCAAAAGCTTAAAACTTAAAAAAATAAAAAAACAGTGCTAAAAAAGCATAAAAAAAACGTCCTTAAAAAAACTAAAAATAAAAATAAAAAAACTAAAAGCAGTAAAGTATTAAAAAGAACTATATAAATAAAAAAATAACTAAAAACAGCTATTGTTTTTTTATATAGCAGCATTTAATACAATTTTATATTAAAGGTAGGTTCCTACTAGAGAACCTACTATATAAAAAGGTTATATGACCCCTTGCCCTACTGGCTAAAGCCTACAACTTAGACTTAAGTAGAATTTATAAATTTAAAAAAATCCTTTTTTCTTTATTTTTAATACTACTACTAATTTTACTTATACTTTTAAAGCACTATATTATATTTATAACATAATTAAAAGCTAATTATAACTTTATTTTTATAAGCTTATTTAATTAAAATTTATAAATTTTTTATAAAAATTTATTTTTTTATTTTATTTTTAATAATATTATTATTTTTATTTATTACTTATAAACATATTTTTTAATAATAATTAATTTTATATATTTTTAATATAATTATAACTTTTATATAAACTTTATTTAAAATATTAAAATAAATATTTAAAGTTTTAAAATACTGCTTAAATAAATATTAATCAACTTAAATAATTACAAGCTTAAACATTAAAAATAAACATAACTATATAATAAAGCAACTTAAACTATAAGCGTTATTTCATACTGAAAATATTTACTTCTTACCTTATTACGCCCTTGCAACTAGGGCAGTATTACACAAAATAAGCAGGGGAAGGTCTCCAGCAATGAAAGGTGGCAGCTCTAGGTGGGCTCTTAAAATGTGCTGTTCCTAGTAGTAACTACTGCATATTCAGTCCATAATTACAATATATAATAGATACCTCCTGCCTAGTCTAGTCTCCTTCCATACATCAATCTATATTCTTCTCTCTTTTTCCTTTTTCCTCACGAACTGGTGGGCTGCATACTGCACCATATGTACATAGACCTCATTGTACTGTACCCAGATAGGATGTGGTCATTGCTCAAGCTTTCTACCCCACTTGAGTGTACCGAGTACCGGGTATCCGCAGCTGTTTGTCTCTACTGTAGAGTCCTAGGTACCTCCCACCTCTCGGCAGCTATTCGCCTGGCGTGCGTACCTACTGCGTATGTATCCTGTGACGAGCCTTAGTAGGCTACCTGGTACCTATGTGGGTAGCTTGCAGTACTATGTAGTTCTTCCACCTTTGTTCAACCACCTCGCATTCGTCCGTCGCCAATTTGTAGAAATCAAAACTCCAAGCAGCTTCCCTGCCGCGATTTTGTAGACAAGGGAAGCCAGTCACCTCGCAAATGCGCCGCTGTTGAAATCCTCTTCCCCTGGCTTCCGACGGCGGCAGGGCATCCATCATCGACCGATCCATCATTCCCTCGCTCGCTTACTTGCTCACTTGCTCACTTATCCCGATTTCCAGGCATCTATCAACCATACATCCAGATACGGTTGAGACGGCTCACATACAACACACTCGACAGCAAACTGGGCCCGAGCGCGTTGCTCTATCTATCTATCTTTCTCGCTAGTCGATATAATATTTTCCTCTTGCAGCAATACGCGGCCGGAGCGTCGACATGGCTAGCACGGCGCTCAATTTCGTCACCTACAATCAGGACCACAGCTGCTTGGCTGTTGGTATGTCCAACTCTCCATTCCCTCCCCCCCCTCCTCTATTTATTCTTAGATCCCTAAAAAAAAAAAACCCTCAGTCGTTTTCTTTTCCTCCTCTTCTTCTTCCTCCCTCTAGCGAGTAATAACCTTGTGAACAGGTACCTCAAAGGGCTTCCGCATCTACCACACTGATCCGTTTTCCAAGATATTCAGTAGCAACGATGGCAACATCTCCATCATCGAGATGCTCTTCTCTACATCCCTCGTCGCCCTCATCCTCTCGCCCCGCCACCTGATCATCCAGAACACCAAGCGTGGTTCCGTCATTTGCGAGCTGAGCTTCCCCTCCGCCGTGCTCGCCGTCCGCCTGAATCGCAAACGTCTCTGTGTTGTTCTCGAAGACAGCATATATCTTTACGACATCGCCAACATGTCCCTTCTGCAGCGAATCGACACATCGCCCAACCCAGGAGCAATATGTGCCCTGTCGCCTTCCTCCGAGAACTGTTATTTCGCATATCCTCTCCCGAAACCGCGTGACGACTCGGGAGATAAGCGCCCGCGCCATGCTCCCCCCGCCTCGCTCAGTTATGCTCCTGTCACCTCTGGAGATGTCCTTATTTTCGACACCTTGACGCTTAAGGTTGTTAACGTCGTCGAGGCTCACCGCTCGCCTCTGTCGTGTATCGCGCTCAACAACGACGGCACCTTGTTGGCTACCGCGAGCGAGACGGGCACTATTATCCGAGTTTTCTCGGTGCCCGGGGGCCAGAAGCTCTATCAGTTTCGTCGCGGCACTTATCCTAGCACTATTTACAGCATGTCTTTTAACATGGCCAGCTCTCTTCTGTGCGTCTCGTCGACGTCTGATACGATTCACATCTTCCGCCTCCAGCAACCAGGCCCAAGCACCAATAATTCCACGGCTGACGCTCAGGCCCCCGGCTCCCCGCGTAGTGATCGATGGTCACGAAGTCGGAGCTACGACAGTGGAAACGGTTCCCCAAGCAGCGCCCATGACTCTCACAGCGAGGGGGCCGACCCGAGTGCTGCTGCTACGACAAACAGTTCATCTGCCAATAGAAGACAGAGCGGGTCATTTAGCAGTATACTCCGTCGGTCCTCACAGATTATGGGCCGCAGTGTGGCCGGAGTGGTGGGAAACTACCTGCCACAGACTGTTACGGAAATGTGGGAGCCCTTGCGCGATTTTGCTTACATTAAAATCCCAAAGAGCGTGGCATCAGGGCGTCAAGGTGCAGCGACTAGTAATCAGCAGTTGCGCAGCGTTGTGGCCATGAGCAGCAGCAGTCCCCAAGTCATGGTTGTAACGAGCGATGGCGGTTTCTACGTGTTCAACATTGATATGGAGCACGGGGGGGAGGGCTACTTGGTGAAGCGGTTCTCGTAGGTCTCTTAGCCTATTATATTCTCCCTAAGTATAAACTAACTCCTATGATAGGGTCCTCGATAGCGACGACAATCTCGACGCCTCGAATCCTGGGCCGTAATTTGTTTCCTCTTAAAAGCGCCGATGGTAGAGCTAGTGGCAGTGAATTAAGTAAGGGTGGCCGGGGGGGGGCAGTGCATAAGTCAGGCGTTCCGCGTAATCAGCTTGGGAGGTTTCTGGCACTTTTTATTCCTTCCACTCCTTTGCGCGTCTATCTCTACACCATCCTTTTTTCGCTCAAGAATCGGATTCGATGCATGAACAATTCAGGGCGAGGTTTAAAGCATCAGCGTTGGGCGTCCTATGGCGTATTTTGATTGAGTCTTTCTCTCCGGGCTGACAAGATTCCCGGGACTACGGCCTATCTTGCTTATTTTCCCGTGTAATGTCGAGGCGGCGATATACCGTGTGACAATTGACATGGGGCTTGGCGCGCTTGGAAGCCGGGAAATGTATTTGCTCTAGGGTTCAATTTTAACATGGGGGTTTCTACTCTAGGCTGAATTATCAAGCCTTCGGATTAGCCACGCAAAGGGTTCCGATGGTAGGCTGAGAAATCATAAGCGTTAAAAAAAATTATATGAAAGGCAGCGTATGTTTTAGAAGTCATATCAAAGCAGTACCGAGCTATGACTACATATTTCCTGTCTGCCCTAAGCCAAGTCCATGCCAAATCAAACCCAAGATATTAGATGAAAATTCCGATCTTCTCCAACATGCCATAAGGATATCGATAAAGAACACAAAAACGCCAAATGCGATCGAGATCCAAACTCTCGAGAGCAACCAAAAAGCTTCCTGGCTCATTGAACCCAAGCTCGCTATCAACTACTTGTTAGGTATCTCATAGCCGTCGTCAAAATGAGGGTGCAATGTTCGTCATTCCGTATCGTATTTCATTCATGTTCATGTTCGTGCTCTCTTTGATTCGTCTTGGATCACTTTCGTCAACAAATGTTCCCTGGCCCGACTGTCGTAAAAACCACACCAATCGCTATGCGCCGTCATGTTATACCTCCCTCCGAGAATGACGAGGAGAGGTTTCGCCCAATTCGCGCGTGCGTCGGTAGCTCAAACCACTTTTGTCTTCTCGTGTCTCGAGAAATCAACATGAATGCATCGGGGCCCGCTCGCATCCGGCCTCTCGGAGGCAGTGGTCCTTGACGCGGAGATCTAGGGTGCGTGGGTGCTAGTTAGGGTACGTGCGCCGCCCCATCCGTGCAAGCATATCCCACGACGACCGATTCTCTCTCAGGTCATCAGCAGCCAACTAACTCATGGCCACTAACTCGTGGCCATCGAAGCCCCGGCCTGCCGGATACATCCGGCTATCTAGCGTAGGGTCGGTTCATAAGAGCGATTTCGCGGGCGATCTCGCCCCATTCGAGCTCGCGGCCGGCTCTCTCGAGTTCCGACGCGGAAGTGTCCCCCCGGCGCGTCGCCTGGAGAAGCTCCTCCCACTTGAGCAGCTCGTACGCGAATCGCAGATGGGGCTGGATGATCACATTTAGCCGCCGGGCTCGCACGAAACAATAAGCTCGCGGGAAAGACATGTTAAGCGATCGCATGACTTCGGCGATGCAGATTGTGGCGCTGCGAGAGACGCCTACCCTACAATGGACGAGGGTGGCCGTGCCCTTCCGACGCCCACGGTCTAGTTTCGTCAGTTTTACGTCGGTCATTCAAACGGTGTCTCTACATACCAATGAACTCTAGGCACTTTTCAAACTCGTTGGTCAACGGATCTATACCATTGTCCTGAACGCCCTGAATCACCAGTACATTGTCTGGCCCCCACTCCTCTAATTCACCCTCCCTCCACATAGCCGTCTCGCCGACGCTAAGGATCTGCGTGATTCCTAACGCCTTCAACAAGTCAGGGTTGTTAGCATGGCCGAGGTTCCCTAGATACATGTAATCCAGGACCCGACTCGGCAAAGAGCCATCTAGCGACGCAAACCATTTGGGTTCATTCTGGACCATGGCTGTGATTTCAGACAGGTCCTTATCCACACAGACCGGCGACTCACGAAGCAAGCGTGGCGCGATCGAGGTTAGTAGAGCTACGTCGGTCGGGTAAGCGAAGAAGTTCCGTTTCATGACAGTATGTAGGTCAAGCCAGGCGTCGGCTACCGGCCGTCCAGTACTGTAACTGAAATACGCAATAGCTAACATAGTCGATTCCGTGTAGCCGTCGGCACAATGAATGAGAATTTTACGAGGTCGAAGGCCGTCGGTTTCTAGGGTATGGCACGCATCCGACATGCTAACATCACCATCCATATCCGTATCCGCCGGCAACGTGCCGTGAGCGAGGTGCCAGATCCAGCGACAGGTATCTAGTATTCCGTCGGCCTCGGCATGCGACCATGTCGGGACGGGGATGCTTCCGGACGACGGGAAGTCCAAGTCGCGATGTTTGACGTCGCTGTCGGATTTCTCGGCAATAGTCCGCAGCGCGGCCGGATTAAGTCGGCCGACGTCGCTGCACTCGATTAAAACGTCGTATTTGTTCTCTTCTTCACTACCCGGCTCAGGTGTCGGCCCCAGCCAGACATTCTTGGATATTTCAGATGCTTTTGTCATGGCATACATCTCCGTCCTCTCTTGATAAAAGAAGTCCAGGACGGCACCAGTCAAGAGTCCGGACGAATTAACCGCAACGACATCCCCGTACCTTTTCTCGAATTCAGCAAAGGGAGCCACACATATGAAGGTATTGTACTCGGGGAGCTTGGGCCCTTGAGCTCGATGCTTCTCGCGCCACTTGACCTGTGCCGAGGCGATTTTCCAGCCCACCGTCCGGACGGTTTGGGTATCTTCGCCATATACGATGATGTCCGAAGTAACAGCCGTCTTGGCGGCCTGTATGTGGAAGTTCCGCACAGAGAAGCCCTCCTTTGGGTCCATCTCGACGAACTCGCCGTCTACGCCTGGCCGCATAAACTCCTGAGGAGAAATAGCCCCCTTGAGACGGGACTCGCAGAGGTTGCCATTGGCTTTGACGACGGTGAGACCGCGCAGGCAGCAGGGCGTTTTCCGCAATGCCCTCTTCTTCCTCGCTATAAAGAAAGCCTGCTGCATGTGGTTGCTAGGGTGTAGCCCATGGAACCACGGGAAGACCTGGGAGGGGTCCGGTAGCGGTTGCTTGGCCGTGTGATGGATGGCGGCAGCCACATCGTCAACATCGAGTTCAAAGACAGAAAGCGACCCCGATCTCAGCCGGGGGTACTGGTCAGGTGGATACAGCACCGAGGACAGAACACGACCACTATGGCCGCTGCCAGTTTTATTGTGGTGGTGATGGCCGTCGTCATCGTTGTCATCTTCACGCCCGGGCGAAGGGGGAGGCGTGTTAGGAGTCTGCACGAGGGCCGGCCCGGTCGGGCATACGGGAATGTGTTTGTTGGGGATGGGCACAGGACATGTCGTCTGGTTGGCATCAATGGTGGCGTCGAGAGAGATGGGGGAGGTGAGGCTGACGATGTCGGCAGACGAGCGGTGCGTGGGGATTGGTCTAGGTAGAGCAATTGTCGCCATTGTCCATCCAGGGGGCACGAGGTGCAGGCAACGAGCACGCGAGGCTTTGGGGGAGGGAGGGGAGGGGGGGGGGTCGATATCAGGACGATATCAAGTCTAAGATGGTAACACTACTTGTCGACACAGATAAAGACGAGGACTAGCAATAAGTAAGAGAACGCTTGCTTGTTTGCTTTGTAGTATTACAACAGAACTCGGCAATTTGAGGAACATGTGGCATGTGTAGACGAGACCGGACAAGACGAGACCTTTAGCCCATCTCACATTCACGTTGTCGTGGTGCTCTGACGCTCGATGCTCGATGTTTGATGTTTGATGTTTGATGCTCATCCACCACTACTACGGCAGTGTGCAGAGTCTAGATCTATACAGTATTGTGCCGGTGGACGGCGCGAGATATGTATGTTCCCTCAAGATGGGGCATAGATAAACGGACGCAGCGCATAGACGCAGAGCTCAGGTGGATTGGACGCTGAAGAAGGCCCTAGTTGGCAAACTGCGGGGAAGATGGATCCGGCGGAAGCATGGATGGGCGCCGGTGGGGTTCGCGACAGGGTTCAGCGCGGTCGCCTGTCGCCAATAACGCTCGCTGCTGTCGACGCTCGCGGAGACTAGTGCGCGCTAGAGTTGTGACAAGGTGGGAGTGTGGCAGGGATGGTGAGACTTCGGTGGCGACACTAGTAAATAGCTGCCGTCTACTGGCAGGAGGTCGTCGTGGTTGTGGTTGTATTTGTAGTTGTATTGCAGCTGCAGTTTGTAGTACCTGTATGCGAAGACACCTGGCTTACTTAGGTACCCAAGGCAGTCTGCAGAAACCTTGATACGTAGTGGGTTAGCAGACTTATCTAGGAGCTCGGCGCCCGTGCGCAACGCAAAGCAAAGCAGAGCAAAGCAAAGCAAAGCAAAGAGTAAGAAGCTCTACCCGAGTCAAAGGAAGATTGGTTGGTTAATACAAAGGGAATTGCTAAGGAAAAGGAGAAAAGAAGAAGCGGGGAGATGGGAGGAAGAGGAGCAAGAGAAACAAGAGGAAAAAGGAAGAATGGAGGGGGAAGAGGAGAAGCAGCACATTCGAGTTGTTTACAGGATGTAGGTATGAATACTATAACTATATGTTGGCGGGTAGGTAGTATCTTGGCTGGATACCTACGTAGGTAGGTATTTGTAACCATAGATATCGACCTACCCATTCACTGCCCAGCCTACTGTAACTCCCTGCTCACAGTAATTTACTTAAACTACCTACTACCTATACTACCGATACTACCGATTCTCCCTGCACTACTTATCTCCTACGTACAAGCTAGTAATTAGGCAATAATTATTGGTGTGCACGCACTATCTATGTATATACATACACAGCATAGTCTAGGAGGTAGGTAGTTAGTCGATTAGTAAGTAACGTACGGTTGCAGCCTTATCACAACCCCCTGCACGATCACGGTGATGGCGGCAGATAAGACCAACGCGCCGGCGCCGGATTGGACTGTCGGCCACACACCAGTCAAGCCATTGCATGCGTCCCGTCTGAAAAGCGTTTCGTCCAGCCAGTCAAGCCCAGCCCGAGACCCAAACAACCCCGAGGGAGCCAATGAGATCATTGTGCATGCAGTGCAATATGCATTACGCAGCATCCACGGTAGGTATTGGCGTGTGCAGTAGCAGGTAGTATCTATCGGAAGCGGGGGCGTTATCGAATTGAATTGTCCCTGATCTGCTTTCATCTGCTGCTTCTTGAGGGTAAGTATAAGGTAGATAGGTAGGTAGGGCAGGTGCAATAAAGGTACGCAGAGGCTACGAGAATACCTCTCATTTATCTACCATGCGAGCAATGCAAGCACGACAATTGAAACCCAATCCCTTTAGATCAAAAATCGCCTTCATAAATTCACCTCGCTTAAGGTATACAATATCGATTGAGGGTTGAAATCTACAAGTATAAGCGGGCAGACTACGTATTAGAGATTTACTAAGTACCTACCTACTATGTAGTGTAAATAACCTTGAAGTCTATTGCCGATTTGTTCAGGTAACTAGAGTACTATTACCGAACGGGAAAATATCGAATTCGGGGAGACATAGTAAACTTGTTACGACTATCAACTTGTGTAGAAAGAATGCGAAATGTAATCTAATACCGAATCTCTCGATTCTTTATGTATGTAGTCATGCCTTAAGTACCTAGGTAACATGTATAGCATAAACACCAAAGAACCACCAGTGGAAGGACAGGTAGTACAGCATACCAACCCAATGATTTAGACCTCTTGCAGACTGCTGCTCGATAGCTACCTAGGTACCTAGTGCGTTTAACCCGCGTTTAACCTTATCTACTTAGGAATACAACATCAGCCGGGTCTAGGCAGTCACCCACAGTAGGTACATGTATGTAGCTACCTGGTACCATGCGGCAGGCAACCACGTCATCAGCCAAAACTGTATCTTCCCACCACTTGCGATTCCCAAAATCATGACACAGCACAACGCTGGCAGACACGTCCCCCGTCCTGGCTTAGCTGGCGCTGTCTCACCGAACCGAACGAACATGTAGCTACGAGACACAACAAAACAATCGAATCGAGCCATGTCCATCGTCGCTCCCCATCCTCTCGAGCCGCCGTTCCTGTCTCCTCTGCACCAGCTTCCACCGTGACTGACGGGCACGCCGAGCAACCCGCCTTCGCCATGTCTTCGTCCACCGCCGCGGGCTTCCGCTATTCCTATCCCGAGCCCGAGCGGCCGCACAACTTCGGCCCTCAGTGTCGCCTGGCCCCTGCTAGAAATCCCTTCTCGAACGGTGCCGCCAACGCCCAAGACGTGCCACCCGTGACTGCGCAGTTCTTCTACTCGTCGCCCATTCCCATCGACGATCCTCTCTCCGCCATTGCCACCACCAACGATCCCAAGTCTTCGCGGGCTACCCTCCAGCCTTTCTCGCCTGGTGACAATAATGCCTTGGAAGCTGCATGGCTAGGCCTTGCTACCAACCAATATTCCCGAAACCACGATCACGCACGACGCCGGCGGAGTCCGAGCCCTTCTCTAGCCCGGGCCAATGCCGAGAAGCTGGCCGCTATAGCACACGATCTCGCCGTGAAGCATGCCGAGAAGCACGCGCGCGAGGGCTCCAAACGAGACTCCGTGCCACTCATGGATGGAACCGTACAGGCACTGGATGATGTTGCTCCTCCCTGTTGCCCAGAGCTTATAGTCGATGTCGGCCTTGCTCTACGCAACTCGTTCTGCGCTGTGGCCAGGAGGAGACAACACGTGCTTGATCCAAAGACTGTCGCTCAGACCGTTGTGGCAGAAATGCAGGCAATGCGAACCGAATCATCTCTTACCGCCACAAATCAACGCGGAAGATCCAGTACCGTTACATCCACGTCCCCGAATACCCTGATCAGTGAACATGCCGAGCCGAAGCACGAGTCTCCAGCACAGATTTTCAGCGCGCCCGAATTCTCAAGCCCCGAACAGCCCGCGGGTACAAGAGTACACCCGCAAATGGTAGGTTCTCTTGCTGCTGAGCACAAACCGATGGCAGTTATTCTGCCCAAGTCATCGGTTGCAGATGATGGAATCTCAGGAAAGCCCTTTGTCCGAGTTGGCACCCCGGAAACCACCGTGTTCTCTCCGCCTCCATCTCTATCAAAAGCAGTTCCGCTGTCCTCAGTACCAACACAATCCGAGGAGCCGAAAACGAGACTACCTTCATTCGAGAGACCGCAATCCTCATGCCAACCCGACAGGCAGCCCGAGAAGAGCAGCACCGATGTGCTGGTCGGAGTATCTAGACTGCGTAGGTGAAATCACAAGCCGCCAGATTCATCCGCCGTCTCTTCTACTCCCCAGTTTTTACCTAATATTTTGTTTTCGATATTATGGGTACTAACGATGCGAAATAGACGAGGTGACTCTCCCAGCGTTGCAAATGAAACCCATTTACTGGTCCCCGGTCAACGACATTGCTACCGTGCTTCGGGCTACCTGGTTCTACCGGTTAGCAGACATCAATCCTCGTCTTTCACAAGCTAGATCGCTGACTTTGCCCAGTGATGATATGAGGCCGATTGACCCTAGCGTCGCTAACCAACTCGAGGCTGGGTATCGGGAATTGAAGCCACATACCGAAACCTGGAGCGACGAACTCCGATGCGCCGTGGAAGTAGGTCCACTAGGAGAAGAAAAAGTCTCACATCCTCTATGGCCAAAAACACTAGGTTCATCCAATAAAAAGGGTGAGGACGTAATAGATCCCCTCTTATCCAGTGACCCATTCTGCGCTGCTCGCTGCTTTCACGGTGAAGCTGCTGCCGAGGGAACTCTTATTCTCAGCGCAAATGAGGACAATTCTTCACCGCTCCAAACCCAAAAGAAATTCGAGCATTACCATGTCATTTATAAAGATGAGAAAAACGCGTTTCTCTTGAAGCCGAGCCTGAAACCATCAGGGTACTACGGTCGTCGGCCCGTAGCTAAGATTGTCCGAGGCATGACCATAGGTATTCCCGTAGTCCGAGGGTTTGATTATGAGGTGTGGAAGAGCAAGCACGAAAAGAAACGGACCCAGCAACAGATCATTTCGCAGAGTCCGCCGCTTCCCCCCAATTGGCATGGTAATAATCACGATGAGACTTGCTTGGCTTGTAAAGCCGAAAAGGACCGGAGCCAAGTTACTGAGTAAGATTTCTTGACTTTTCCCGCCCTCAAGGTCCAAGCATAAATCGGTGCTTAGTCTGCGTTTCCTAACCCCTAACCGCCTTAACCGGTCTCCCATCTTTGAGCCCGCGGTTGTAGATACCAAAAGCTAACTCTTATATCTAACAGCCTTGTCTTCGTCGTCCACGGAATTGGCCAGAAGCTTGCAGAGCGCGTGGAGAACTACCACTTCACCCATGCTATTAACGCGTTCCGGCGAGCTATGAACGTCGAATTAAATAATGATGCGGTCAGGACTGTGCTCCGTGACGGCCAAAACGGCATTATGGTTCTTCCCATCAACTGGCGGCAGGATCTCTCTTTCGAGGATGGGGGTCCTATGAGAGAGGAAGATAAAGCCAACTACCCTGTGGAAGCGTTCGGCCTAAAAGACATTGAGCCTAGAACAATCCCAGCGGTGCGCAGTATGATATCAGACGTCATGTTTGATATCCCCTTTTACATGTCACAGCATAAGCCCAAAATGGTTGCTGCTCTCGTAAAGGAAGCGAATCGCGTCTACAGACTGTGGTGTCGAAACAACCCGGGGTTTTCCGACAAGGGGCGCGTGCATTTGATTGCACATTCACTAGGCACTGTGATGTCAGTCGAGGTGTTATCGAGGCAGCCGACCGCCGTTCCCAATCTACATCTTACCAACCCGCTCCAAACACACTTTTTTGAATTCGACACAAAGAATCTATTTCTTCTCGGTAGTCCAGTCGCGTTTTTCCTGCTGCTAGAAAGAGGAGCGTTGTTGCCGAGAAGGGGGCGCTTCAAACCTGGAGCCAGTGCAACTGACGTTCAGTCGAACGACGTGGTCGGAGACGCAGGCAAGTTTGGTTGCCTAGCAGTAGACAACATCTACAACATCCTAGCCCGTGAGGATCCCGTTGCGTATTTACTCAATGGTACAATCGATCCAATGTTCGCATCAAGCCTAAAGACAGCATACGTACCGAGCGCATCACCATCATTCCTGCAATCGATGGGAAGTGCAGTGTGGGGATTGGTGCCGGGAGCCTCGCCCGCCACCGCGAACGTTTCGAACCCGGCCTCTACCAAACCGCCAACCATACGTCTCCCATCACAACTCGAGCTCGAAGTTCACGATTTCACGCGTGAGGAGATAGCTGAGAGGAAGGCGCTTCTTCTCAACGACAACGGGCAGGTAGATTATTTTCTTAGATCAGGCAGCGGGCCTCTAGAGCTTCAATATCTAAACATGCTCAGCGCCCATACGAGTTACTGGGTGAATCAGGATCTGATCCGCATGTTGTGTCAGGAGATCGGACGCAGTCCAGGTAAGGGGAATACGTTACCTGCACTTAGGGCCATGAAGGCCACAAAGCGAGGTGTTGCGGCCTCGGCTTGATCTTGTCAAGAGGTTATGCGCTATCTTTCTTTCTTTCTGGATCCGAGGCGTTGTATAGATTATTTTGATCATGTTCCCAGTGCATATAGATGGCGGATACCCCATATTGCGAAAATATTCGTTGTTTAATAATAGACTCGCAGACTCTTATTACCATCTAACCGTCTCCAATTCCTCATTGGATGTAGCTATGTAGGCGTTATGTATGTTACGTTACTTCTTGGAGCGATAAGTCAACACTCACAAAGGCTTGCATTATCACTCACGCCAGTGCCTAGCGAGACGTAGGCAAATATACAGGTATGAGAACACAGAGCAATAAAGGCGAAACGAGCGTTTACCACATCGATTTTGTCATATTCATTCGTCATGTCTTCGGTATTGCCTTCGCATACTGACAAGACCCCTGAGGAAGGGAAAAGGAAATCCACATTCAACACGGTCGAGAGTAAGTCTTACCGTTAATCCTTAGAAACGGAAATTGTCTGACGCCCAACAAAGTAACACACCGAGACAAGAAGAGATCAGTCCTTGAACACTACGGGATAATGAATCCAGGCTTGGTTTGGTATAATTACGGGTGCATAATCCTGTAGCAACGAGAGCGAGTACCTACCATGTGTATATAAATTCACAAATGGCTTCCGTAATTAGAAGTTAGGGGAAAGGGGGGTGCTGCTACTTAGTTTAAGTGCTTGACGAATTTCCCCGCGGTGTTTATCAACACGAGCACAAGGAATCCTAGGATAGTGGGAAGAGGTATGCTGCCGGAGTGGGCGTACAATGGACATAGAGGGGACGAATCACCGTGATTTGGATAGGAGTAGACATAGAATCATGAACCCCCCGCCATCAGGCCGGGGAATCAGTTCTACAACCACTGGCAAGCTACCTAGTAGTACACCTTATGGCCTTCTGGGTTCCACTCTTGTGTAGCCTATGGTTTAAACACTAGGTACCAATCAGTTGGTCAACCAGGATCAACCAGGCTTCTAGTCAATAGATTACGCTTCCAAACCAGAATGTAAGGACATAATCCGAGCTCAAAACTTTGTCACCGAGTTAACGCACACATATAAACCCCCTACATACGACGATGGTTAACCCACAGAGTTCTGTGGAAGTGGGAAATGAAGAGGCGAGTGGCAGGCACCGTTGATTCGACTAGTAGCGAAGCCAGGTATTAAGCCGTGATGTGGGCAATAACAACTTTCGAGCTCTTGATTTCCAGTAAATCCCCAATGCTCCAACGGAGCCCACCACATCCGTTCAGCCTTGGGGGTTGTATGGGTGTGCCTCATCAGTCGCCCTTTTGTTCCTGTTACTCGTGCAACCCTCCAATCTTCCCCCTTTCCCCTTTCCCCTACTCGTCTTGTGGGCACTTTACCATTTCCTACACGCTGGTTGTATAGCCTCAATTAATGCCGCAGCTCCCACTATCAAGTTACCTGGCCGAGTATCTTAGACGAGTATCTCCTTGAGACCTGCAGTGCATGCATAGTATGGCTGCTGGTACCTCAGGAGCTACCGAGAGCCAGGAGAATAAGGGGCTCTAGGACCCAACATAGCCGCGAGCCCGAAGTTCCAGTTTTATAGATTTAAAATGAACTCTTTGCGGCCTTGAACCAGGGACATAACAGCATAGTTCTTCGTGTTGGCTCTTTGAGATAAAGATGCATGATATATCATCAGGACTCAAGCTATTCATTCCCATAAACACACTGTTAGTTACTACTCAACGATCCTAGAAGGGTATATATAGGAAGAAATCACGTTCTAGTGCTTAGTATCTGCTGGAGAATGGGTCCCTATCTATTGTTCGCCGCCTTCGCACCTATTTGGCTGTGCCGCTCTTGCGCGCTACTTAGAACGGCTCGTTAGCCCCATGAATGAGGCACAGCAAACGTATCGCACACTCCATATTTCCTACACCTCGGCGTCTCAATACTTTTTCGTGGCATAGCTTCTGCTCTGTACATGCAAACTATCCAATAATTCAGACGCCTGGTCCGAGGGTGCCTCGATATTCACAGTATAGTCTTGCGCGAGTCGAGATAAGGAGGGGGTTTCAATACTTCGCCCTCGGGTGATTAGGAAGCTAAGGTTTTTTAAGTAAACACTGGCTCTGTACATCCTAGCCACAGAAAGTAGTATAAATGTTTTTCCTTTGTATCTTGTAAGTACCGGTTATGTATGCAGGTGGAAGCTATTTATGGTGGCCGTGGGAAAACGGGTTATATCGTGTCGCCGGACCCCCTCCTCAAAGCGCAGCGGATATTGGCAAGGCCTTTGCTAGCCATTCTCCGCCTTTGACACGGCCAAGAACCCATCCGGCCCTTTACAGAATCAGGCTTCATCGTGTCCTGTCCAACCGGGGGCCCAGCCTACCTTGTTCGACAGTGCTGAGACACGTGTTGGGGCGATCCAAGAATCCAACCGAGTGGGTTGCTCGCCACCCACCATCCCACCTTTCGATCCCACTGGAGATGACAGGTGACAAGAAAACAGCACGTTTCATGTACAAAGAGAGACATATGAGTGGCCGTCGAGTTTGTTTCCACCCTGACGACACACCCAGGGGGTGTGGTACTCTCGGGGGAAGCACAGTATAGAGTGGTGACCAAGACGGGCTTGGTAAGCCCCTCGACTGCCGGAACTAGAACGTTATTCTGTGGCTAACAAGGCTCCATGAGTAAAAAAAAGGACCATCACAGATATGACGGCATTCATGAATCGGTGCTAACTGGCGGAAGCAAGGGGCTTTTTTCCCTGCCCGCGAGGCGCCATGTCAATGTGGGCTTGTGTACTCCCGGATTGTGCTTCCGGACAACAATAAACCTCGTGTATGGTGCTGCTTCCCGTTACTGAAGATTTCATGCGTTGCTTAGGAGGCTATGGCTTTCCGTAAATACCAGTGGTCGTCACCCCATTAGCTAAGGATAGTTAGCATACGTATGGCAGTAATAATAATGTCTTAGTTAGAAGACCCCTAAAAGGAGAAGGATCCGATGTCTGTTTTATTATATCCCATCTGTTTATGCACCAATCTAACCAAATGGAAAAAAGGGAAAGTCATATTTCCTTCGTACTTTCTAACATACACAGAGAGCTACTGGGACTAGTACCTTTGTAGAGACGGTATAGAAACCAATTCGTTCGTCTACTTCCGCCCCTTTTCTCGAGACTGACTTATAGGCTTTTTTTTTTTTTTTTTCATTTTTGGGGAGACGGGGCGATGGTTACGTTGTGAGACCTACATATCCCCAACGACCGCGCATAGCACTCGTAGATCATGTATGTCCGTTAGGTACTCCTCATGTGCGTCATACAGTTCGGGACAACGCCATTTCATGCCCTGTGCCGTAGAGATGCGTTAGTTGGTAGGAGTTTTATGCGGGAACATGTATCTTCAGCCCAGAAAAGCTTGTGTTGCTCCATTGTTTCCGCTACCGGTACGAGGGTATATACAGAAATGAGGCCCAGCACACACACTGCATCACAACGTTCGTTTGCAGCTGACGGGTATAATATTCTCGAGGCAGTACTGCTCGAGGATCGCCTCGCGTCTCATGTTGCACCATGGCTCCCGAATCGACGACTTGTTGGCTGAGACAACCGATTTAGTGTAGCGAGAAAGACGGCCTAGGACTTATATACGGCGTAATGGATATAGACATAAGCCTAGCACCGAGTCTGCATTGCTGTGCAACAACCGCGCAACTGGCGTAAGAATGGCGGCGTTTTAACAAGCGTCTTCAGTATACCTATCATCGCGGCTTGGTGAGCGTGTAGGCACAGACAGCGGCATGTTAGTAGGGTGCAGAATTTTATTGACTGGGGTGGCAGTCAGGCACATCACTATGATACATTGACATTGAAGTTGAATATTTCGCTACACTATGATACGAGGGCCATTGTGCTAGTTCTGAAAGGGCTACCCAGACGAATGTATTTCTTGCATTTGGCGGGAAATGTAGGTGTAGGCACCGTGCCTATTTTGTAATCTCGCCTGCCACATATTGATCTCATAGTTGGCTGTTCTTGTGCAACTCAAGTTTGACAACAGCCCCTCGTTGCCGACTTACGCACACATATGTCGCACGGGAGGCGCTTATGCAAAAGGATGGCAAAGGACTTTTGTCCTCTAGTCATACAACATCTCATATGGCTGTGTCAACTGATGGAGTGAGTAAAAAGATATATCCACGCTAACCGACACTGTAGTAATAGAAATGGTTGTCAGATCAAGCGATGATACAGATAGCCTTACATATCCTTTCAGCAAGGGCGAGCCTGGAGGGAACACCGGCGAGATATGTGTAGCAGCGGGTGCGCGGAAGGTAATTAGTCGGAGGCTCAGACTAGACAACCACCTTCCAAGGCCGGATGGGCGATTGATCACGGAAGATCGAGAAGTCGATCCTCAAATGCAGGGTACTAATGAGCGCGCAATGTCCCGGTCGCAGGTCTTTCCTCAGCAAGACTTGCCTGATCCAGAAGGACAATTACTGTGCTGAGCAATTAGCCCCAGCCAGATACGAGGGTCGATCCGGTACCAGTGCCGCCTCCGTTGAAGCGAAGAGAAAAGAAAAAAAGAAAAAAAAAAACGTGGCGGTGCTTTTAATAGCTCCCGTGTTTCAACAACCTGGGCAGCTTGAACCTCGCAGGATGAGCTCAGGAAGGAATTTGTGATAGATCGAGCGGAGATCGAAGGTAGATCGAGAGCGTTGTTTACTAACCAGCAGCTGTTACAGGCTCACAAGGCGGGGTGCTTAGGGATTTGTTTGAAGAGCTACGCTTGTCACGAGCTTGGGAGATTGGCGAGGAGGCAGAAAATCCATGACATGAGCTAACTCACCTACTCCGGAGCGGCCCGCTTCGTGCTTTGTGTGGCCTATGTAGTTTACGATCTGCTCTGTGAATGTGACTCGTCTTATGACCGCGACCTGTCTCACAGCAAAAGGCGGCGGCGGAGAAAACAACAACAACAGAAAAAAAAACAATAAAGGACAAAAGAGGACAAATCCCGCCCCAATCGCTGTGGGCAATGCGTTAGAGAAAGAAAGGTGTGCGATACAAGCATCGAATTTCTCGGGATAAAGTCATTGATTGAACCTTGAACTTTAGACGAGGGGAAAAGCTGGGACCGGCGGCAGGGGAGCGATTCGCTAAGGACCCATGATGCCAACATTATTCGACTTGCCGAGAAGCAAAAAGTGCCAAAAGCGCACAAGGCCGTCGTAATGCGAACCGAGATCTCCAAGGCAGAGAGAGTGTGAGACAGACATTGCGACAGTTCTGGGTGGACGTAGCGACGCCGCCAGCGTGAAAAGTCGGGGGCGCGCTGGGTGGAGGAGGATGGACACGAGCGTGTTTTCTTGTCGGTGGAAGAGGCAGTGTGCATGAGCGGACATGGAGCGGACCTGGCCTTTTCTGTCTTTTCTGTCCTTCTGCCTGACTGTGGGACGGTGTGGCCGTCTTATCCTCTGCCCGGTATTGTGTGTGCATTGTGTGTGCATTGTGTGCTGTGTGCTTCGTGGGCTCTCTCGCAATGTGTTGCCGTTGGCCGACGAGTTTGGTTGTGGTGCTCTTGTGGATGTCCGGCGTTGTCTGGTCTGGCGCTGGAGTGTTTTGCGATGCGATGGGAGGTCCGTCTGTTTAAACTGCTAAGTTCACCGCAAGAGTCTCTGGAGACGAGGGTTTCGAAGACTCTGGTGTGACCCTGACCACGGAACAAAGGACCCAGCGTCAGCGGCAGGCCCTCTGGTTGGTGCTGGAGCCGTCGAGTGCGGAGAGGGCCCAGCTGGGCGGCGAATCAGCGGCACCAGGCCGGCGCTCTCCCAGCGCAGGTACCTAAATCTTAAGCTGACCGCTCTTCCTGGCTCGAAAGGTCGGCCAAAGGACGCTTTTTCTATGTCTTGCTCGCAGTGAAAGAGCGGCTTTCGACCCAGTCTCTGCACCCCGGCCAGCCTGGGGCAGCAAGGTACCTTGCAATACCACTGTATGACCCTGGGAGCCTCCAATCCGCAGCCAGGGGTCCAAGGGGGGGCCTGGCGACAGAACGGGGAGGGGGGTCGGCCTAAGACCCGGGGTGGGTGGTCCAGGGCAGATGCAGTTACGAAATGGGAACTGGCCAGGGGGGGGGGCTCGAAAGAGGTGCCACGGTCGAGGGGCCGTACTCAGGTACGTAGCAACTACCAAACGCATACATACCTCCAGTCAATACATGGTAGGTAGGAGGGTACAGTAGGTAACAATTGCATGCATGCGGTAGTATTCCGTTTTCTAGAGATTGCCTATACTTGTACTTATTTATGCATGAGCATGTGAATCAACTCAAGTGAGCTACCTACATAGGTATCTAGAGTTGGGCAATGCGATTAATCAATCCATCAATCTATCAATTCATCTCCTCGAACCTTGAAAGGTTAGTGTTAGTTAGGTTAGCTAGGTAGCCCCAGTCAGCACGCCTCTCCCGTTTTTTTTTTTTTTTTTTCTTTCTTTTCTCTCTTCTTCGAACGACTAATTAAAGCAAATAAGAGAACGATAGGCCTTCCAGTACACTACCGCCTAGATGGATCCCTAGTCTACTGGTATGTAGATGGATGCTGGGTATTAAGATCTGACAAAGTGTGGAGAGAGATAGGTAAAAAGAGAGAGAGAGAGAGAGAGTACTAAGTGTAGGTATACATCTACAGTACTTAATTAGTTAGTTGTAGATCTGCTATAGATTTCGGCCCCGTCAGCACTCTCTTTCTCTACCACCTACAGTATGCATACCTAACCTGCCTGTGTACGATAAAGACGACGTTAGACCACGCGGGCTACCTACCTAGATAGTTTAGTGTAGTTGCCTGGCTGTGCCCTGTCCTTCAGGGCCCCAGCAGCACCATACTAAAGTATACTTTGTATACACACACTGCTGTGCAGGTGTTGTCCTGCGACCTCACGGGATATCGTGCCGGTTCACACGCCTGCTAGCGACCGAGATTTGTTCCAAGCTCCGGGCGTTAGCTCCGTGGCCCTGCCTGCCTCTACGGTATCGGCGGCTAAACCAATGCAGACCGGAAGGGCACCACGATAAGCCACCACATCTCCCCCCTACAGCCCCGTAGAAACGAAACAAATGCACCCCGTGGGCTACAGAGGGAGAAACGTGTGCCCATTGTGGGAATAGTGTCCGCTATCGGGCGAGTTCAAACAACGGACGAATGTTCCCGACCTCGTTTCACTCCCGGCTGCAGGGTGGTGGATGCCAAGTCCCCAGTGCCACCTGGTTCCTGCATGGCACGCCGGAATGCCATGTGGCTCGAATGTGCGACGGCGGCAGAGAACCCAGGGGAGTCTGACACGCTATAACTAGGTACCTACCTACTAGTTATGCGGTAGGTAGGTAGGTAGGTAGGTATGTTGGTATGGTACTTACATTATTAGAGATGCGGAAGGATGAAGGTTGCTGCATTATATACAAGTAGGTAACCCCCCCTCGCCTAATAATAGGCAACTCACTAGCTGTTGGCGTTTGTTGTCGTTGCTGTTGCTGTTGTTGTTCATTTTAAACTGATCTGCCGCCGATTGCTTCTGCAAGAGCCTCAACTCGTGCTCTAATAATAGCGGGACGGCACCTAAACCAGATCAGCTGTTCCTCGAAGGAATGTAGGAGCGTGCGATGATACCCTTTCCGGCAAGGAACATCGAAACATCGAAGCCAACCGTTACGGGGCCGACAAATAAAAGGGTTCAAGTTGGGCTAGGTAGTACTATACATGTGTATGTATACCTATACTTACTTACATATATATATGGTGCGGCCTAGGGAGCCGACGATGACTGGCTCGGATCCTTGCAGGAACATGGCGAAAGCTTGACGACTACTATTTCAAGAGCCGTCCCCCCCCCCCCCGACAATAGGTGGTACCACACATCTTCGGAATCTCTACCTAGGTACCTAGTAATATTCCGTCCCGGCCGAGTTGCCCGTTCGCTTAAGCAACGTCATTTCGCCAGAACTCAACACATTGCTAACAGGTCTATGGTTTCCTACTCGAAATGGTCCAAAGCTTGGCCGGTCCTATCCAGATGAATTCCTCCTGGCTATGCGCTACGGCCGTAAGTCCCATGACTATGACGAGTAGTGACGAGCTCGTCACGAGGGGTTGGTTGGGTTCCTATTAGGTACTATCTAAGTAGCTCAATCTTTGTCAGACTCGAATGGTTCTAGCATTTTCCAAAAATGAGAGCCCATCTTTTTTGTATATCGATGCTTTACATTCTATTTGCTGTTAAGCTCAGCCGTAAGTCTAGTAGTGAGAGTTAGCAGCTTGCGCTTACCGGTAGTACTTACATGCGCATTTCCTTGCATTGTCGGTAGGGGGACGATGTATGCGCCACGCCGGTTCCAATTGAATTGTAGAATCTGTCGGAAACTTCACCAATTGCCCAATCGGTAGCATGCCAGGGCGTCGGGTCCGATCAGTTTCCAGCAAAGGTACCGTCGCTGCAAGAACCTGCAAGTGAGATGCCGAGTCTGCAAGCGGCAACCACCAATCGACAACATTGCCTTTTCCCGACTATTGATGTGGTGGCTACTTGGTGAGATATCTGGTTCAAATGCTTACAGTGACCAGACCTACCCTACCTGCGATGAGCTGAAACGGGGCGGACACCGGGATTCTGTCACAATCACATCACGTAGTTATACCTACTTAGTAGATAGTTAGGTGGTGGTACCTATCAATGTGTAGGTATGTAGAAACATACTGCGCACGTCTGTCGTTGCTGGCCCGCGCCAAGCAGCAAATAAGCCCCTTCTAAGCGCTATGTACAGCATAGAGCTACAGTATGTATGATATGTATGATGTATGTACAGCAGTAGTCTACATAGTTAGTGCTTGTAGTTGGCACTTGTCGGAACTGACGTGCATCACACACAATCTTGTTCATGCGCAACATGGCTCCCAACAGGTGTTAGTGAGTTGGTGAGCGAAGTAGGCTGACTGGGCTGGTCTTGTGAATTCTCGAAACCCACCGAGTCTATTTGTGCCTAGCCAACAGCAAATGCGAGACGGCGGACGGCGGTGACGCACCCTCGATCCCATCCCATAGCCACTACGCAGGTTAGACACCTACCAAGTACGTACGTTCGTTGTAGCTGTCGCCCGCTCATTTATTCTTACCAACAAAAATCAAAAATAAAACTGTTAGTGTGCCAAGATCAAGAGATCCACCTGCTCTCGATCATGTTCATCACCTTCGCGGGCCGAGTAACTTGTTTGAGACCAGTGGATTCGATCAGAGAGGGTGATTCTGCTGTTACCTCGCGAGCCTGGGTCGTTGTGGAATACGGCGCATTCGGTGATATAAGTGGCGTCTATTATGTATGTACATATGTGTGTGTACATACCTGCGTACTAGTTATATGTATTGCCTAGTGTAGACTACAGTAAGTTAACATGTGAGAGTCTTCTGAAAGCTGACCCCCGACCCTGACCGGGCCTTGAGTGGTCCCGACTGAGACAAGTACAGTAGGTACTATGATAAGTAAGTATGTAGGTAGGTATCCTCGTCTCGCGCCTTGAGGAGCGTGCGGGCCGCATCTTTTTTTCTAGCCCATAGGTTGTTGGCCCTAAACTGATGTCGTCTTAGTGAGGAACGCCGTAGCCGTTTGCCAGCGCTCCATACCGCACTTGGACTGCTTGTTTAGCGTACTTGTAAGTAAGTAAGTAAGTATGTAGGTAGGCATCGCAGAAGCGAACATGCGAGCGTGCGGACGGACGTGCGGATTGCCCCTGTAATCCCTCTTCCTTGAGTGTCTAATTACAGCGCCTCGAATCCCCCATAACATGCTATAGCCACTTGCAATACACACACCTACATACCTATGTAGTAAACAAGCAGCTTCGGTAGGTACTGTAGTGACCGTAAGGAATACAGCATACACATACCTACCTAAAACCATCCCATCCTCTCGACCTAAGCCCAGCGTAGTCTACGGTTCTCGGTCCATTCCTCCCCAGCTTTACCCACTCACTAGCCCGAGTTAACCTAGTTCCAGCCTTCGATGAAATAGGCGCTCACATTCTCGGCTCGCTTATTCGTCCGTTAAATATAGCTTTAGAGATCCCTAAATACATACAAGTAGTTTAGACTGAGTACTTAAGTAGGGAGGTAGGTACTGTACATACACACAAAAAGTACATTACACGACACTAGTTAACCTAACATACTTATGCTAGTATGTGTAATGCCAAATCATCATGTGTTGAAGCGCGGTATCTTTTGTTTATTTGTTTGGCTCGTGTTTTGACAGTGTTTTGGTGCCCTTCTAGGAGAAAATTACACATCCTTCACCATAGAGTCATGATTATTTTCGTGGTATCCATACTTCTTCTGTCCATACCTATTTGGACTAGGTACTGTAACTATATCCAGATCTAGATCCATGTACTTAGCAACTGGGCTAGCTGCCCGTGAAATCATGTGAATCCTCCGCTGTCCTGGTTACTTAACATTACCCTTGCAGAGAAAATGCTCGACTTTTCAGTCACAGTAGCCTTTACTAGAATATGCATGTGTGTGCTTGAGCCTCGTGTGAAAAATCAAATCTTTCTCTCCCCATTCCAGGAAACCCCCCCCCCCCCCCCCCACTTAACAGCTCATAAATTCCATAGCTAGCCGCCAAGCCGAGTTGACTCTTGCTAAAGCCTGTAGGAGAGTGTTTGAAAGAAGTTCTCGTATCCCGTCGTCATTTTGCCCATAGTGCCGCCCATACCCTAGGCGCCGCCTACTCACTGAGTGATAGTTAAAGTACAAGAGCCAACAATAAAAAAAATATAGCGTACAAGACGTTTCCCATGTGCCCATATTCCTGTTACCTAGCCATGCAAATAGAACGTCTATGCCTATCATACCGAATTGCCCTGAAACCGCTCCGTCTCGGGTATGTGCCCAAAATACAAAAGATAAGTATGTCGAATATTTATAGAGAAAAAGCTTTAATACGGTGTCCGAGGTTTCTTCCCTCGCCTAGAAAGTTGCCGAATCTCCTATCATCGCTTCATAAACGGAGGCATGTCCATCATACTGTTATCGTTCCCACCCCTCGGGAGCGACATGGGTGGGAGATGGGGCGTAGGGGCCACTAGGTGCCCGGAAGAACTAGGCACGGATCTGATCGGTACGCTGAAAGAGGGATCGTAGCTCTCGGTGCTACGTAGGTCCATCGTGCCAATATCAAAGCGCTTTGAGCAGCCGTCTTCCATGTGTCTGTCCACCAATGGCCAGGTCAGTTGGCTCTAAAACGCTGCAGATAATATCAAGTTGGGGAAAAGGGGAAAAAAAAATTGCCCATGACAAGGCTTACCTCCGGAGCGTGTCCTTTCTCGCGAAGAGTCGGCCACAGTAGTCGCACTTGTGGTTCTTTTCTTTCATATGGACGCTTTGATGATGTCTTTGCAGGTCCGTCTTCCGTACAAACTTTTTGTTGCAGTCTTCGAATGTGCAGGAGAAAGGATATTCCCTCTTCTTGTCGTGCGTTTCCATGTGTGCCTTGTAGTTATAGCTCCGGCTGAAGAGCTTCCCGCACCCCTCCACCTCGCACTGAAAATTGGCCTCCTCCTTGGACGTCAGTTTGCGCGTCTGCCGCTTCTGGGCTCGCACCGGCCTCGAGTTAGGCTGGTGCTGCCGGTCTAGGACGAGTGAACTCGTGCTGCCGCTGGGGCCCGCATAATACGGATCTGCCCCGATCGGAGGGTAGTCAGATTTGACCCATGAGCCTGAAGGGGCATCTGAGATGTAGCCTGGGCTGCCGGCTTGGGATCCGTAACTGCTTGGTTCCACCATCAGACCGTGAGTAGACCGTGGCGAGGGATACTGGGACAGCTCGCCGCCGCTAGAATATTCATGTCCACCTTCCAGCTTGATTCGAGGCATTGGTGACGTGCTGTGGTAAGAAAGGGAGTGCCTGGAGGAATTTGGGTCCGGCGAGCGAGAGGACATGGAGGCGAGGGGGGATGGGGCATATGAGAGAGCTGGGGCGTGAGGCAGATGTGTCGAGTACATGTCATGGCTGTATGGTGCATGCATTGCCGAGTCGTAGCTGACATACGGGCCATAGTCGGAAGATAAGATACCCTGTTCCCCCATGGACGAGACGGAATGTATCACCGTCGTCTCCGCCCATTCGGCCGAAGTTGTTGCATCCAAATGGTGGTGCGAGTTATCAGAATCCATGGCCGCGGTTACAGCAGAGCAAGACTGGTCGTATACGGCACCAATCTTGTAGAAGGGGTCAACGAGATCCGACGGTGGGTAATCAAGACTAAGGCTTGGGCTTCTAGAGTAGTTTGAGTTTCGAGAGGATGATGGCGATCTAATCAGGGACGGAGGTGAGAGATCCATGATGGGAGGCAAGCCTTTAGTGACAAGGTGACGTTAACTATTATAACAACAGCCAACTCGGGCAGAATGAGGCGCAGACAAGCAACTCGGTTTGTCAACGGGGTTAAGGGAGGCTCATTATGTCAGAAATCGTGGCTGTCCTACTCGTCCGCGGGCTCTACCTGATCCAAGCACGGGGAACAGGCAAGTTGGGAAAGGCTCTAGGTCACAGGGTAGATATACAGAGTTCAAGCGGGAAGCCAATAAGTAAATAATAAAACGAAGACAGTGAGAGGAGGTACAACGAGCAATACCCACAGTCCATGTCACGACTGTGCAACTCTGGGGGATCGTGGCAGGCCCCGTGTATTTCTATTATAAGACAATCAAGCTCACCAGAAGTATCGAGGTAGAGACTGTAAGGCAGAATGGACACAGCTATACCTATACCTACTATCGAGTATACTGGCTGCACGGCCAGACGGTAGGACAGTCCATGTATACACCATGACGACGATGATAGGGCGAGACGTTGTGCACACGCCTCTAGGGCCACCGGGGGGGTGGGAAACAAAGACTGGGCACGGCTGAAAAAAGGCGGCCCTGCATCATGGCTGGAGGTACCTCGATAGGATTCCTGTACCCAGACCAGTACACGCCGAGTACAAGTATGATGACATTCCTTACTTTGGATATGGAGTCGGGGGTTATTGGACGCCAGGAAGTGGGAGGGGAAGAGGAGAAGGGGGGGAGGAGGGCCAACCATACCGCTTAGGAATAGCTTGGGGACTTTGACCCTTGCTGCCTATTGTGTTACCCATGGCCCAAACATGTGCAGAAGATGCGAGCAAGGCAACCTGCAGCTAGCCCCAATGGTACGGCAAGGAGGAACCGTTGAAAGCTTCCCCATGTACGGTAGCGAGCTCATGGTGATGGTGATGGTGGTGGTGTATGCCGTGCTACCAGCCCAGTAGGTGTCTGTACCATGCATGCATGCTATGGGCGGACTATGACAGAGTATGGCATTCGTGTGTATACGCATAGCTTTCAGCAGGGGGGGCAGCAGATTGATTGACTGACTGACTGATCGCTGGTTTATGTTTATGTTTATGTTTATGGATCCTTACCCGGTAATACATACTTAGGTAAGTACTGCATAGAGTACCGTACAGTAGTAGTACAAGGTAGTAAGTAGTAGTATGGATGTACATATATGTATGTATTTACGGGGCGGCAGGAGGAGGAAGAGGAGGAAGAGTAGGGAATCAGAGACTACGGCGGGAGATAGGCAGGCATTGAGATCCCTCATAACTACCTATCGTCCCTTCTCCGCGCAGCACTCAGAAGTAGGTACCTGGATAGTGCAGTAGCAGCGTAGATCGTTTTCCATCGTACTGCACCCAGTCTGTGCTCGTTACGTCAATGTTGAGAAGGCCTGATCCGGCGCACTTCTCAGACCTACCCAACTTGTCTACTTTTTATATCTTGCTTACACTAGATACTAGTTACTGCTGTACGTATGTAGGCAATTAGGATGTCTCCATCACACACGCTTAGACGCCATGTTCTTTTTCTCCTTCTTCCCCTTCTTTGTGGTCTTGATTGGGCAGCTCGTCACAGCACACATCCCTTACCACCACCTCATTCCGAGTAGCTAGTCGGTTGAACGAGGGGCTGGCCCTTCGGACGGAGTGTCCCATACTGTAGGATAACAGTCCATATGGTGCTTTAACTGTACATTAGTGTACGCATTCCCAGTTTGTCGAGCATACAATGTGCCTAACTACGTAGGTCATGTGGGTGTAATAGCAGGTACTGGCAGTACCCTTGCCGAATGGTGTGGGGATGTACTGTTATTATTAGCAGCTTTACAAGACAAATCATACCAACAGGTATCCTACTTATATACAGTAGCTCTCCGCCAGTCGGTATCGAGTCTCAGCGTGGGGCATCAACAGCATTCCAAGAAGGAACTTTTGGTGCGATATTGTTGGTGGCAAGGTGTCCGGGTATTGGCTGGTTCGTATCGTTTAGCCCTATTGCTTCTCGTAAGGCACCTACATGGGCCAAAATATGCACTAGACAGTTAGATGGGCGGGCGGATATTCACTCAATGATAATGGAGTAGATTCGCTAAAGGGCCCTCACGACACCGGCCAGGTACAGTCTGATTTCTCTCTCTCTCTCTCTCTCTCTCTCTCTCTCTCTCTCTCTCTCTTCCCCTCTTTTTTTCTCCTTTTTTCTCCTTTTTTCTTTTGAGTCGATAAGTATGCACTTGACATCGGTGTGTACCGAAGTCAGAGTGGAATTGGAATGGTCACTTGAATGCGGGCTCAATGGTCTGGTCTAAGTAGGTAAGTATTAAGCAGATAAGTGGAGAGAGGCATCGTGCCCTCGACCGTTGATGATTGCTAGGATATTAACGCTGAAGGGGTTTAGTGCCACGAAAGCCCCCGGGCGCGAGTCCACTGTTGCTCGATCCGTAGTCTGCATACCTACCTAGGCCTGCCTAGGTACCTATAGGATAGTTATGCTGTACGTGTTATACTACAAGTAAAGATCTTAAAATGGCCTAGGTAGTCAACTTCGAGGACATTTCCTACTACATACCTACATACAGCACTTGTATGTAACATTCGGGAGCCCGACAGGCTCGCTCTATTTGCGTAGACCGTCAGATCGATAAGGCTGGTAGGGGAAATGCTACCCAAGAAACACTCTAGGGCAAATTATGGCTCTACCAGTGAGAGAAGTAGGTAGGTACCCTACTTACATACTGTAACACAACGACGCCAACCAGAGAAATGCTGCTTAATGTCGCTTGCACGCTATCATGTCCCACTACCCGTCCCACCAAGTCCGGATCTTCCTTGCCACCCATCTACATACATAGGTACTGTGCATACAACGAATAGTACAGCAGTCAAGGTCAAAAGTCTACATAACGCCAAGAGATCTGGAAACGTACGAACGATCAGGCGCTACACTGTAGTACTTTGGACCCCCTATACGTTTAGCGTCATCAGCCGCTATATTTAGCCAAGAAAAGGGTGCTATAGCCACCCAAGCAGAATATCATAGCGGTTTATTGCGCTAAATTTATAGGTGGTCCTAAAGTATTACAGTACAGCGCTTAGTTGTTCTTACGTTGCTAGATTTCTTGGCGTTATGCAGACTTTTGACCTTGACTGCTGTATAGTTCAAATTTTAGTGTTAGTGTCACATGACCCACAGGGTTAGACCTATACCTGTATATAATAGTTAGTATATAGTGTTATAAGAAGTAGATTATCTATCTTTTTTATAACTTAATATATTCTAATAAACTATTATACTAATTAAATATTATAAAATAATAGCTAGCAATTTTGTTTAATATTAATTATTAATTAACTAATTTTTTATTATTATTTTTTTTATTTTTAATTTTTTATTAATTAGTATTAAACTTAGTTATTTATTTATATATTTTAAATATAAATATAAATATTAGCTAAACTATTAAATAATTAATTAATATTATTATTATTAATATTATTAATTTTTATAATAAATATATTATATATTAAATAATTATTTAAATTTTTATATATTATTTATTTATTTATAGCTTTTATTATATTAAATAATTTTTATTTAATAAAATATTTAATTAATAGTTTAAATTTTAATTATTATGTTTTAAAGCTTAAGTTTAAATATTTATTAAATTAAACAAAATTAAAATATATTTTTAAGTTATTTTTTTATTATTAAAAAGCTATATATAATAAATATAAAGCTAATAATTATAATAGGTGCAGTTAAAAGTAGTTAATTATTATGATAAAAAATGTAATATAAATTAAATAAAGGAAGTATAAGCGGCAGACCTGCAGGGTCTACTTTTATAGTTCTTTATTTAATCTTTTAATCTAATTTATAAGCTTTATAGCTTTGCTATAAAGTGGAGCTTTATAGGCTTTTTCCTAAGGTACCCCTTTAGGGTCCCTATTAAAATGCTAGGTATAAAAAAAGCTTTTTTAGTAATTTTACTAATCTTTAAGCTTTGTATAGTTAACCTTTTTTTCTTTTTTATAGTTTTTTTTTTTTAGGAGCTATTTTTTTAACCTGTTTTTTTTTTGTTTTTTTTATATTATTACTTTTTATTTAGATATTTTTTAAAGCTTTTTTAAACATATTTTTTTTTATTAGTAATTTATTAGTTATAAATATAATATTATTGCTAGCTTTAAGTATTTTAGCAGGTATAAAAATAAAAGTTTTAATAGATGCAAAAATAAAAATTTTAATTAGTTTAAAAGTTTTAATAAGCTTAATAATTTTAACTGTTTTATATAGTTTTCCTTTTTTTTTAAAAACAATTAAAGTTTTATTTTTTTTTACTTTTTGTTTAACTATAGGCTTTTTATTATAACGCTTTTAATACTTCTTAATTAAATTGCAAAAATGTTTTAAGTAATACTTTATATATTATTTATTATGTTTATAATTTTAACTTTTTTATTTAATTAAATAGTTAAACTTATTTTTTTTATAGTTAAAGCAATAATTTATTATAATTTTAACTTTATAAATATTGCTATTAATATTGTTATTATTAAAATATTAATTAGCTTTTATTAGCTTTAGTAGTAATATTATTTATTTAAATAGATTTTTATTACTTTTAACTAGTTTTAATTAAACAACTAAAATAATAAAATATATATAGTAATATTTAAAGAAGTTTAGTTTATATGCTAGGTTTTTAATATATTGTTTAATAGTTTATAAACCTGTTTTTTATTAAAAGTATTTTTTAAGTAGCTTTTTAAATAAATAGTACTTATTATATAGCTTTAATAATATTTTATTTTTAAGTTTAAATTTTAATATATAATATATATAGTTAAATTGTTTTTTAAATTATATAGCTATAAAATTTATTGCTAATTTAGCATTTTGTTATAGATAGTTATATATAAATTATACCTTTTTAAAAGTATAATTATTACTTTTTGTTTTAATAACTATGTTAAAAGGTTTTAGTAGTTTAAACCTAAATAACTGCTTATAAAAGGTAAATTATATAAATTATGTATATATAAAATTAAAGTTTTATTATAAAATAAAAGTTAGTTTTATTTAATTAAATTTAAGTTATATAAAGTTATAATAATAAATTATAATTTTTATTATTTAGTTTTTATATTTTAATAAGTTATTATTTTATAAATAATATATAATAATTATTAATAGCTTTATATTTAAAACTATTTATATATTTTTTTATAAATTAAATATAAATTTATAGTTATAATTAAATATAATTTTTTTTAAAATTTTTTAATTATTTATTAATAATTATTTTATTAATATAATAGCTTAATTTTTAGCTATATATTTTTTATTACTCAATAAATAGAGAAAGCGCTGCTAATACTGCCAAATCTAGTGGAAAGTGCCGCCGTTTTAAAAGGCTTACGCAATGCTAGGAACCCCTTGACAAAGGTCGAACCTAAGTACTATATACTTCGCTAGGTGGCCCTAGGGACGGTTAGTTATTGTGGTATCTATTAGTTGGACCTAATTTGGCATCTTCTATCTTCCATCTTCCTGTTTCCTGTTATCTGCCACGAGTTCATCCCAAACTGGCCGTTTAGAATGCTTTCACTTATAAGGAGGCGGAACGGCCTTTATGCCTTCCGCTCTGCTCTTCTTTCCCTTCGTAGACCGGCTGTACAATCGTGTATTGCTCGAAATAGTTATATCTTCCAGCCTGACGAAGTCCCAAGTGATGGCACTCATTCAGGAAAAACACGCTGCTTTCCTCCAACGCTTTGCCGCCCGAGAGGCACAGAGCCGAGCCACCAAGCAAAAGCCGACGCTCTCGGTTAAACAGCATGCCTCTCACCGAGCGCAGCTGAGAAAGGTTCACTTCATCAAGCCAAAATACTCCCAGGAAACCGAAATTAATGTTAGCGGAATCTTTAAAAAATGGAAAAGGTGAACTAGTACCTATTATTACCTTGTTACACAAATGCTAATGTTTTCTACTTTATAGCTACTGTGAGGATTTGAAGATTGGGGACTGGGAGGCAACGATTAAGAGCCTCAAGCGCGAGACGGCACAGGATTTCTTCCTTTACGTTTGCGAGAACTCCAAGATTACATCATGGGGTAGCGGCGAAGAGTACATCCGTCAATTCCAGCAGCTCCATACTACAGTAGTCGGCCGGTATATGGATCGGAATGATGCAAAAGAGGTATACAAGGTACGTGGAGGGTTCACATCCTACTCTGTCAATATAGCAACCTGGCTGTTTCACCTAAGGGCTATAGACTCTGTTAACATTCAATAAGTATTATCGTTGCGTCTTAATTCCTCGCTTTGGTCATCGGCCACCAAATATCGATGGCAAGCCGGTACTGAACGTAGATAACTTACTTGTTATCTTGACCTTCAATATTGCGTACGACACGCGCATCTGCCCTGGCGAACGACAGCGTCTCAGCCGAAACAGCATTTACCAACTTCTTTGTTATACTGGAGCACGGCCAGCCGAGCTTGTAGACGGTGAACGGAAGAAACCGAAAGATGGATCAGCCGAGCAACTCTTCGGTCGGAAGGTGGTCGAATCTCCCTCTACCTCTTCAGATAATGGCGAAGACGATGGCGAAGATCGGGGGTCGGCTCCCGATGAAGATTCCCAGCTGCTCGAAAGCCTTCTATCTCAAGAGACTCTGGGGCGCGGACGGCCTAAGGCCCTCTGTTATGAGGACATTCAGATGATGATTGTGCGGCATCCTGTTACTAAACGTTGCATTCCAGCTATGGCCATCAAATTTATTCATCACAAAGGAGCCGACAACAAACCTAAGCCGTAAGTTGTTGCTACTTAGACTCGAGACTGTCTCAACCAACAGTAATATTTAGGACCATTTTTTACTTTTCCCCCACCAAGAAGCTTATCTTCTGCGCTGTCTCGACAATCCTCTCGCATGCCCTACATGACAAGGCATTCGATGCGCCAAGCTTGACGAATGCATCTACAATATTCAGCAAGAAACCGCCGCGGTCCCAGCAATGTATCCCGCTTCGATGGAAGGAATCCATGTTGAAAATTCCGGTGTTTCGTCGATACCGAGGGACATCACTCTCAGGAACCGAAGCCATGTTATATTCTAAGCTCAGAGACGATATCGGCCAGCAGAGTCTTGATTCAGGGCACGAGAGAAGATGGACGCCTAGGTTTGCTAGAAGAGGCGCTGCGAATGCTGCTAACGGTATGTTCTACGCTCTGCTTACCTAGGTTAAGAATGGCCACTCATATAATTTGTCAAATTATGCTGACCCTGTTACCTTATAGGAGACGCACCAGACTCTGTGCGTGACCAAATGATGCGCCACGACCCTCAATTTGTGACATTTCATCACGCTTACCTAAATGAGATCGCCAACTTCGATCTACAGAATGCTTTCTTAGAAGAAGAGAAAGAAAGTCAGCTGTTCCGACTTTTCGCACACGTAAGTCTTACGCGCGATCCTCGGGCGACCGCGGACATGGTACCTGAGGAGGTGTGGGCCAATCTTGCGCCGGACCCTGAGATTGTCGAGCTTGAGGAGGAACGAGCCCGGCTGAAGCAGGGTTACTACCGAATTGAAGGCCACCAGGAAGAGGAAAAGATCCGAAAGCTCTCTAATAAGATTCGCATTAAGCGTGCGCAGCGCGACAGGCAGGTGGTTAAGGAATACCGTGAACATTATTTTTACCACCGCCCTACTTGGGACATCGAAAGGCAGGCGCGGGGAGAAGAAGAAGAAGAAGAAGAAGAAGAGTATGTTGAGCCCGCTATTAATGTTTCTATCCCAGAGCGAGCGAGATTGGCAGAGCTTCTTTGCCACCAACCCGACGACCTAACTGAAGATGCGATCCTACAACGAAGGATTGAAGTCATCGACCTTATGGTCGATCTCTGCGACAAAAGAGAGACCGTTAAGCGCGATCGAATCCAGCATAGAACCAAAGCCTACCCGCCGATTAAAACCGGGCCACCAGAGGCTGGACTTGACTCTGATGATTTCCCTCTTCTCATGCATGCGGCACAGTGCCCAGATTGTATCGGCGACGAGCGACTTTCTCTAGAGGAGCGTGCTTTCACATACTGTCGGCCTAACGTCATGAACGATCATTTCGACAGCCAGCATCTCGTAAACCGCGAGCAGGCTGAGCAGAGCGGCGACAAGATTCGGTGCGAGCACCCAAAGTGCCGAAGTCTCAAACTTAAACACATAGATGACTTTCGGTGCCATGTCTACAAGGTTCATGGTATTACTCTGCGGTCGTCGGAGCAAGTAAAGCGGAGGCGGCTACGGAAAGCAAGACGGAAACAAATGGTTATGTCACGATCTTGATTACCTGCGGCCACATACCTCTGCTCCTGGGGTACGGAACAAAGGAGCTGTTTGTATATAGGTACCGAGCCATTAGAAGTAGTATTTAGGACCTACCCATACGTTGCCATTCGTACCTTGAAGCCCGTTTCTTCCTTTCCTAACGTAAGCTATCGAGTCGGAGAGGCAAGCCTCTGTTCGATCTGGCGGTAACCTGGATTGCGCAACCTGGAAGAGTCATTATCTAGGAAAATGGGAGGAACGTATAAAGACATGATACCTAGGAAGCGAGGCTGCGTAGAGCGGGGTAGAACATATTCACTAAAGACAGGCATCACTAAGATTAGGGAACGTATCAATTGCAATAAGAATATTCCAATAAGCAACGAATAGCATTAAATATTACATCCTAATTACTTTCTCAGTCTAGCACGACAGCACAAGTCAAAAGTCAAAAGATTTTTGGATGTGCACAGCTAATGAATGGCATGCCGGTTCGCAATAAAAAACACGAGCAGATCAGCGGCCATGCATGGCCTTGTCGCAAGTATATAGTGCTAGAAGTAAGAGTAACTCTTCCTCTTGTGCAATACTAAGAATGCCTTAAGTCAATTGTTTTTTTTTTCCTTTACAATTAAAGGCCCAGAGTGAACGCGACACCGGGCCTGCTAATAGCATAAAGGCTACCTAGGCCGATAAAGCTCCGTGTTAAGTACCTAGGTAGTTTCGGAGGAAGATTTGCTCGAAATACGATTTAGGTATGCATATCTCACAATCCAGATTCCGGCTTTCAAATAAGTAGGGAAGGATACATAAATACAGCGCTTATCTGGCGACTAAAATTAGATGATGCCTATTTGAGCGTAAGTTGGTTTCAGAACCAAGCGCGCGGCTAAGCATAGCGGTCTTTTCTCTGCCTTTTTAAACCCCTATAAAACGCCTGAGAGTCATAAAAAAAGAAAGCGAGTTCTATATTTCGTTTAACTGGGACAGTTTATACGGAGCCAACCTTACTTTTACCTGTCGAGATGAGGCCTAACACGATGAGATCGTCCTACTCTGTCCAAAAGTCCTGGAATGGCAGAAGAAAGGGGGCTATAAAGAAAGTCCACGAGCTGTTCCAAATATTTGGTGCCAAAGTCTCGATAATAATCGAAAAGGATGGAGAGCTATTCTCGTATCAATCCCATCTTGACCTTTCAACGATCTCTCATGGTTCGGTTAAAGCGGCTAATAAAATGACCCCCAATGACTTTACCACGGTCGCAGAGAAACTCCGGCAAGACTCGCCGTCTCTATTGCGACAAGAGACCTCGCAGCCTTTATCACAGCATGGCTCAACGTCGGGCAAATCCAGCACGACCTCGCCTTCTCACCTTGAGCCTAGCTCAACTCTTATTAATCCACCTCCACAACGACCACGAGCGCATGCTTACTTTAACATTCTGAAGGACTAAAAACGCGGTGTATTTATTTTGTCTATATAGTTAATGGATAAAGGCATTGCTGGAGCAGCTCAATTTGGTCTATCGTTTCCATCTTTGGGCTGCGAGGCTGTTTTGTCCCAGATAGCTTGGAGGTGAAGAGGCCCTGGGCCTGGCAAGGTGAATTACTCAGAAATAGTCGGTCTGTTTCAAGAATGCCGTCAACTTGTAAAGTAACAAGTGATGACGGCGAATAAATGTGGATATTTATGCGCTGCTCAAAATCCTCGCCTGATTTTATAGCTCTCCACGACTCATCAGTACATAGTTGAACACTTTTAGTCGTCTCGTCGCCACTGTAATACAACCGCACTTTCTTTAATCGAATTCGCATAAGAAGATCCGCTAGGTGAGGGCCGGCTAAAAGACGGCATTTAATGTTTATCGTCATCGCAACAGACGAGGTCTCATAAAATGTGTTAATAGGGGCAGCCTCTGCATAAAACAAAGATGCTAGAAGCTGATTGGCTAAAGGAATAAGTGGGAGTGTATGAATAAGGGGAAACTGAGCCTTAATGTCAATGGAAAACCCCGGCCAAAGATGATCTATCTTTTCGTTAACGTTAACTGAGGGAGGGCTGGCCTTATGTCGCATGCTTGTCGGAACCAACTTTTTTATTATAGGTGATCTTATACTGTTGCTTTTAAAATCTTGATATCGATAATATTCAGGTAGGAAAACCTTTATTCCACGCGTCCGTAATTCGTTGAATCGGAAAACTAAATCTTTGTTGAAGCTAATCTCTCGGTTGCCCCTACGCACGTATTGCAGCTTTGGTAAATGGTGAATACAGTCTTCCACGGTTGCGCCTTCGCAGAAGATCATAATAATAAAAAACAAACCTATGCCAGTTCCACTGACAACGTCGAAGTGGTGATATAATGGCGAGCCAAGAGTTTTTCGAAGAGATTTGAGGAATGTAGACATAGACTCCGCACTTTCTACCGGTCCTTCAAGATGCAATATGCGGAGTCCGGCAGTAGGAGGCTTGAGATATAAAGGACTATTCGATCTCGACCCGCAAAAGACGCAGAGATATGGCTCTTCAAGAACCCACTGTGCTGAGGTTGGATAAAGAAGAAGAAGGCAGGTATCGCATAAGCGGTGGCTACACGGAAACCTGTTCGATGGTACCCCTGCCAAGCATGATAAACATAGATTATCATTTTGGAAACAATTGACTAATATGCAAAGGTTCTTAAGGATGGCCCTATGTTGGTTATATTGGGATGGAGTTTGCAAAGTATCGACCTGAGAAGACATAATGATAAATTGTTTTTCCACGTTCTTCAAGAAGTCCGGGACTTTGTGTCTTAGTAGGACATCTTCGAGGAGTGGTTGATAGAATTCTCGAAATATGTCTTGTGGGGGAAACCCTAACTTATTAGTCCAAAAAACCACACGATGTTTAGGACTACATACAGAATGACCCTAGGGAATCAAGTATTAGTGCAGCGGCAATTAGCCGACAAGCAGGCTGGCATAAGTCTGCACGTTTTGCTACTCGCGCGAGTACTTGGTCAACTTGAGAACCCAATTGTGCAGGTATTGGCCTGGCTAATCGAGATGCCCGTAGAATGTTAAACGGCTCCTCGAATCCCTGTGAGAATTGGGCACAGGCTGCCTGACACAGGATCTTCAGTTGTGAACCCCTATTGGGTAATTGGAATTCCTGCTGAGGCATTCGCTGTGTCAGAAAGGTTTTCTGTTGGATGAGGTCATCCAGAGTCAGTTTATCTTGCGGAGCGGGCAGTGCTCGGATTCCGGCAAAATAATTCCGCCATGCCTGTTCTGCAGAGCTAAAGCTATATTCCCGACAGACATTGTAGTCAGCTAGAACCGTGAGGGTGAGGTTTTTTTCAAGCTCATTTAGAGAGGCGCCACTTCTCGACTCGGTGAAAATAACAATTAACGGCCGATGGCCAGATACCAGGCTCCTAGGACGGATCCAGCTTGCTAACTCAGAAAGAATATTATGTACGCCGCCATGTTCTTTTGCCGAAAAACAAATTACGGTACTTAACGGGGGCAAGATTTGTGCATAGAAGTTGCTGACGACCTTTGTCAAAGACACTCCCCTAGCGCCTCTAATGAGATGACGACATATATTACCGGGAATAGGCCCTGCTTTGACTTTAGCTAAGTGCTTTTTGAGATGCAAGCGGCAATCGATTAAAATGAAAGATTGCATTCGTGCCAGACAGATTGCATGGTTTAGGTAGCGGGGCTCTTGGGCCTGATCTCTCCCTCTTATAAATGAGATAATTTCTGCTTGTTCTTGGGGGAATTTGTCGAACACGCGATATGCGTCCAAGGTCTCCTCTAAAAAGGGGCTCTCAAGACCAGCTGCCCCTTCGCGAATGTCTAACCAGGTGTTGGTGAACGACATACTTGGCACGACGAGCCTCGTACTAAGTGGCGAGCCCCGAATACTTAAAAGCAGAACTCTTAGCAAGCTTTCGACAAATAGGAACATGTTTTCCTTTGAATGCATTTACTTCCAGTATCTTTTTCTCACGAACTAATATCTAGCTTTTGGAAAACAAAGCTGCCAGCGCCAAAGCTGCCAGCCACAAGCTGCCAAAAGCTGCTAGCCGATAACCTAGAAAGCTGCCAACAACCTAGAAAGCTGCCAACAACCCAGAAAGCTGCCAACAACCCAGAAAGCTGCCAACAACCCAGAAAGCTGCCAACAACCCAGAAAGCTGCCAACAACCCAGAAAGCTGCTAACAGCCCAGACAAAAGCTGTCAATAGGCCAAAAGCTGCTAGCCGCAGAGGGCTGCCAACAACCTAGAAAGCCGTCAATAGCCAAAAGCTGCCAACAACCCAGAAAGCTGCTAACAGCCCAGACCAAAAGCTGCTGGCTGCCGCAGAGGGCTGCCAACAGCCTAGCAGAAAGCTGCCAACAACCTAGAAAGCCGTCAATAGCCAAAAGCTGCCAACAACCCAGAAAGCTGCTAACAGCCCAGACCAAAAGCTGTCAATAGCCTAGACCAAAAGCTGCTAGCTGCCACAAGCTGCCAGCTGCCACAGAAAGCTGCCAATAGCCTAGAAAACCGCTACCCAAAGCCCCCAAAGCTGCTAGCTACCGGTGAGGGGCTGCTACAGCTAAGACAAATCTGCTTGCTGAGCCCGTATAAACCTGGTATTAGCTATACCTAGGTAGGTAGCAGCACGCTAAGCTGGTTAGTTGCGGCCTATCGCTGCTCTCAACAGAGATCGTATGTGATAAGCTAGTACGCTTTTATAAATTGTTGGTTCTTGGTCAATTTTTCTGACCATGAGAAGATCACCTGTTGCTTTGCGTATAGTAGATAGGCATGCTTATAATAGAGAGAAAAGGAAAGAATAAAGCTTTTTGAAATTGTTCTCTTTATCCTTTTACAAAATGGCGTCGGAGATTGAGGAGGTATGCAAGTAAGCACTTTTTTCAATATGGTTCGATAATAACCAAACAATAGGTATTTTTTCATGCAAGAGCCGCGCTTGAGCCGGCGTTAGAAGCCATGTTCCATGCTTCGCCTAGCCAAGCAAGTACCGTCACTGTGGAAGTGAACAAATTACTAGACTATGTTAGGTCTTCTATTATGATCAATTTGGCGACTGTCTCGGATGACAATCCTACTAGGGTTCTGCAGGCGAACATCTCGAGCTTGATTGAGGTCTTGCAAAAAGATCTCGCATCATCTTATGACTCAACTTCATCGGAGTCTTTGTTTGTGCCCGAGTTAGATGAGATGTTTGTTGACCCTGAACTTTCCAACTTGTATGTTGAGCAAGACATGGGGGAGTCGAGCATGACGTTCCGGAAGCCAGTTGCGTCTTTACGGCCAGCCAGCTCAGTATCGTTTCCAGTAGTCAGCGATATCGATGGAGATATGGAGATTGATACTGAAAATTATGGCCAAGGAGAAGAGGGGGATGATGATGAAGTAGATGAGGATGAGAACGAGAATGAGAGTGGTGATCAGGATGAGAGTGAGGTTGAGGGTGAGGTTGAGGGTGAGGGTGGGGGTGAGGGTGATGGTGAGGGTGATGGTGAGGGTGAGGGTGAGGGTGAGGGTGAGAGTGAGGGTGAAGGTGAGAGTGAAGGCGAGGGTGATGATGAAGATAGAGGTGATCAATTGGAAAAGGAGGGATTGACTGGGCAACATCCGACGAACTTTGTTCTTACTTTAGCTGATTCGATCGTGAGCTGGGAGCGTGTGAAAGCGCTCAAGAAGATCTGGGTTGAAAATACCCCTAATTCCCGTCGCCGAGACTGCCGCGACGTTGCCGAGGCACTGCACGCTATTGACGAGAGTGAAGGAGTCGTCGTTGGTCAGGACTTGAATCGAAGATGGGCATTGCGGGACTTGGTTGCGCGCCGTGAGGAAATTATGGAGAGCATGGCCAGCAAGAAACTGAAATCTAAAGTGAACCGGTATAACCGTTACGACAGCCTGGTACTCGATGAATTGATGCGCCTTGGTTATCCGCACATAACGAGAGGACCTACACTGAAAGACTCATCTCAAGAATACAAGAACAAGCATCAGCAACTCAAGTCCCGCCTCCGCGCAGGGGGGACTTGGCACGCTCTCGACAGGGCATTTGGTTTTGGAGCATTTGCGTTAGTCCCGGTGGGGTTTGGGGCTAATTTTAGTACAACAAGGTTAGCGTGCAACTCCTTATAGCAGCCCCTTGCAATGTGCTGATGTTGTTGGTCAGAGTAGAGCGACTTCCACGTTCGGATCTAGCAGCACTAATTGAAAAGCTGCAAGAACGGAAGCAGGAGATCACCCAGCTTAGTGCTGCAGCTGCTCAAATATTAAATGGAAACGAAGACACGTATTAGGTTATAGGCTATAGGTAATACACTCGTTTACTTTTATTTACAGTAGCCAAGTTGACTGCGAGTAGATTACCAACTGTTTAGTGCAGGTGTCAATTGTACCCAATCAGTCACGCAAGCTTCGTAACGAAGCGTTACTCGCAAAGGCGGTGGTGGTGTGTGGAGAAGACGAACACCGCTCGCTAGGTTCTAACTTCAAGTAACGTATCCTCCGTATCGCTTTAAGGGCTGCCTCGGCTCCGTGACTTTGTATAAGCACTAGCCAGGGCGACCAGTCCAATGAAATCAATGGATTTGGGATACTTCACTTTCCCCCGGGATCTCACCCAATTACACCCCTGTAAAATGTAACTGCTCGGAGAATAGATACTTGATAAATATATAAATATGCTTCTACAAGCTGCTAACTGTGCGCTTGAACAATCTACGCAGGAGAGATGTGGAACTACAGGGGGTTAGAAAAAAAAAGGTCACGGAGCCGAAGCAGCCCTTAAAGGGATAACCCCACCTACGACTGTAGGGGATTGATGCAGAATTGATGGAGGACTCGAATTGATGACAATAGAGATTGTGCTAGTTGCCACTGAGTACAGATATCATATGACGTAGTAGCAGATGTGATTTTTGGACATCCTGACTCTGTGCAGGGATTGACATGACAACTACCCCGGAATGTATTGAATGAGCAAACATACTACGAAGCGCAGGACAGTCCTGAATGCCGCACAGTTGCGCATAGTATCGAGTTCCCCACTAATGCGATTGAATCAAAGAAGCGATCACAGGTGGTGCGCTGTTGCGGGGTTGAGGCCCACCAACAATTCTTTTTGTTCGTCCAATTAGACCGGCGTAAATACATGGATGCTACATGCTCGTAACATCAGGGCATTGTATATATTGAGAAAGAGCGTCGCGGCTAGATGCTGTTCGAGATCTATCAATTGCGAAAACGAAGTTCCCGCAATTGAAGAGACGCCTGGACTAAACCTCCGTTCCCCTTTTTCATTTTTTTTGTCCTTTAAGGATACCAAATCCACATGATGGGAAAGCTAATCAAAAACCAGCTTGCACGGCTAATCGGACTGACGGCAGCATCTTGTAAGTGCAGGGCGTCTGGGCGCGGCGTATCTCCTAACAGAAACAGACCACGTCGCAGCATCTATTCAAGCTTTTATCTGGCCCAAGATATTGTGGGATTTCCTTACAAATTCGTTAGACCGGGCAGTCAAGCCAGTCCCAATACTACAAGTGATGAACCTTTTTGTCGCTATCCTTCTCCTGGCTTTAGAATGGCCTCTTCCTGGTCTTTCCAAATGGACGCTATACCGCAGTTTCGCATTACGTATTATCGCTTTTATGACTGCAGCTTTCCTCGCTTTCTTTCTCTATCAGGCCACCAACGCGGCCATTTACTACGTTGTCGGCACCGCTCTTTACGTCTGGGCATATAGTGAAGGTGAAGTATGTTTATATTTGTTCTACCAATTTGTATATCATACGAGCATGCTAACGAGGGGAGAAGACCATTTGTCCCCAACGGTGGGAAGTGTGAGGATGAGGGCCTAATATGAAGGGAGATCACTCTTTGCAGTATATAGTAGTTGCATAGCTTAACTCCTCGAATCTGATCTGATTCTCTGAATCCATGCGGTGTCTTACAATGCTCCTAATATTGTCCATGAAGATTCTGCTGCCGCACGCTACCCCATTGTCAGCAAGAAGCCTACTGGCAGGTAATATTATAACTTACTGATCACAAGTGTGCCGCCGGGCGTACGTCTGGACTGTTTGTCCAGTGCCTTAGATATTTCGATCATGAAGTCCCCATCAAACGCAGACCATCCATCCCGCCTAGGAAGCTTCGATTCTTTGGTTCCTGGGGGGTAGCAGAACCAGACTTGTAGGCGCATATTTCCTTTTTCCAGGCTCCTTAGCGATTCTAAATAATCTATGACTGCATCATCGAAGGTCTCGTTTTCGAGCTTCCAGTACAGATCCACCTTGCGCACCTTATCATTGTGGAGCTGGAATGGGTTTTTGTAGAAGCTAGTTGCGGTGGTGGCATCCCTATTCGGGACTCCTTTGACCCAGACATCATGGTCTTTCCTCTCCAGAAGGGAGAGGGCCAGAGGAAGCAAGCCTGCGATCCCACGGCCCTGGGCCATTAATAAAATTGTCTCGAACCGGCCAAGGTCTAGCCCCTCAGAAAACGGACCTTGCAATGAGCCACGAAGAGACTTATCTTCCACATCCCTCTGCCCCATGTTCCTTGATTTTTTTGACACGGCTGATTCTGGTAAAAAAAATACAGCTTCACACAGATCCTTCTTGCTTGGAGCCCACCAAGTAATTGGAATAGCCGCTCCCCTAAAGGGATGTCTCAGCGAGATTCCAGCGAAGCGAATATAAAGATAACCTGGGCGCCCCTCGATAGGTCGTCGGGTACGCACCGTAACTCGGAGAAGGCCGCCCCGGGATTCCACTTTGCTGATCTTGGCCCGATTTAATGCCATGCTAACCAGTCGTTCTAGTTGAACTATGAGCCACAGTACGAGCGAGAGGACAAGGAGTATCCATGCTAAAGTAGGGAAAGGATTAGAGACATCAACTAAGTGCCAGGATATAGACGCGATTGTAAGGACTGGCAGTAATTGATGGAGCCGCACTATAATGGGGCCAATCCTCGAAACTGAGCTGATGACCATGGTGAGGCCTGCTAAGAAGCATGCGGCTACTAGGCTCCCTGATAACACATGACTATTGGTATGGTCTCTAAGAAGCGAAATTCCGTGGGTGGCAGCCTGAGCTGTGGCTATAGCTGCAGCCCATTGGTGTATCGAGCCGAGCTGTCGGCGTGATGGCAAGAAGCATCGTGTTGCAACACTTGTGCTTCCTCCCCAGAAAGCAACGACAAGGTTGACAAGGGCTAATCTGCTGGCTGACCTGGACAAGGCTAGGCCTGTTATTTCTGGCAACATCAAAACAGTGTTAATACCTATGTATCCAAGGACAAGGAGAACTTCAAGAGGACTTGTCCGCAAGAATGGGATCTGCAAGTAGACGGCAAACTTCAAAGCCCCATTGTAAATGTAGTTTGATGATTTCTGCCATCCGAGCAAGAGCAACGCAGCTGCTAGAATAGAGATACCGTAGATTGAATATGGTTGTAACATGGTCTTATACAAGCCTGCCGGACAAAGTTCAAATGTTGTAGATGTCGCCTAATTATAAGCGGCTGCAAAAGTCAACATCTGCGTTTGGATATCTAGATTCCTTGAAACAGAATCTTGATCTCGAGAACTGGAAAACTGAAGATTAAGTATTATATTTAAAGCCCGCTTGATTGTAGTAACCAGAGTTCCATTGAACATCAAATCTATCTCAAAATGAGTCGTGCTGACCGAGAAGCTGCCGAGCAGGCTCGGAACTTAGTTGGCGAACGCTCTCTTGGGAGAACTCGCTCTGGCCTCAGCCGTGAAACCCCGCAAGACCAAGAAGTTGCCCAAGAGTCTAGGTCCGACCCCAGCGGTGAAAATGCTCCAACCCCTGCCAGCCCAACAGCAACCCGACGGCGGGGCCAAGTAGTTGCTGAAGAGGCTCGGAACTTCGTTGGCGAACGCTCTCTTGGGAGAACTCGGTCCGGCCTCAGCCGTGAAAATGCTCCAACCCCTGCTAGCCCTCGAGCAACCCGACGGCAAGGCCAAGGGGTTGCTGAAGAAGCTGGGGAAGTTGCTGGGCGCCCTAGTCCAGAAAATAACGGAAATACTTCAGCTCCTGCCGCTTCGGGAACTCAGCGTGGGGATGAGAACAGTGACAATATCCCCCCGCCATCTCCAACATTACTTGAGCGAGTTCAGACCGCTCTAGCCAGTTCGACTCATAGGGATCGATCAGTTTTAGACGATGAGGAAGAATTAGATGAGATACCAATTGCCATAGACGACAGCGACGTACATATGCGCAGCCACACAACTACGGATATTGAAGGAAGTGCAGCTGATGATAGGCATGCCGAAACTTCCTCATTCCATGGTGACTTTCATGATAGCCCCGAGAGTGACGTTGGACATGGTTGGGACGCCGGTGACGATTATGTTACTCAGGTCTCTAGCGACCGAGAAGTAGTTCAAGCGCCAGACGAGTTCGCTACGGATGACGGACCCGCTACGCTCGTTTCGGCGCCTGGGGTAGTTCGCCGGAATGGTAGATTCTATATCCCAAACTTCACATGCCCACAATCTGGTGTGCGCACAACAGCAAGGATCGAAGGACAGCGCAGTAGCAGGGTCATCATAAGCCTAACGCCGTTTTCAATTAGACTCGGGCGCCCTGCCTATACCGTAAAAAAGTCCGAGTTGGGTATAGGTCGCTTTAATTACCCGGAAATAGATATGGTTCAGCTTGGCGCCCTAAGAACTGAATATGCAGCGCATGGGGTCCCTGCGGTTGTATTTGTTGCCCCAACTACTATGCTAAACCCAACTGAGGACGAATTAACTTCTACAAACAATCCTCAGAGGTGGCCTATTACTTACCTCAAACTGAAGTTCCATGACAATTCCACTACATGGGCTACACGGTCCGTTTGGCTCAGTAACGTGAGGCCGGGGTCCCTCGCCATTGATGAGCACTTTGAGAACGTAAGACAGGACTCACCAATGGTACCACGTCCACCCAGAGAGAGGGCCAGGCTACAAGAGGATGGCGACAGATGGAGAGCAAGCCAAAGCCCTGCGCCACAGGGACCCGCGGACCCCCCAAGGACCCGTAATTCTCGCAGAGAGAGGCAGGTACCTCCAGGCCAAACACGACAGCCATCATCTAGGAACGCAACTCGGAATCAGCGCGCAACAGCGAGCGGGAGTGGTGTCTCCAGACAACGAAATGCCCCAGCCCAGAATCACGGGAGTGGTGTCTCTGGACGACTAAATCCACCGGAGCATGTTCGTTTACTGACCAGCCGCCTAACGTATTGAAGCTAACTAACATTGTAGACAGTGGCTAATCAAGTATAACGACCCTACTATCCGTCAACGAGGCGACTCCTGCTGCAAATGTGCCACACCACATCCTACCGCCACACTTCGGTGTGGCTGTCGCTACCACCTTGCATGCCTTGAATTTCACGGAGCCTCCGAAATTCGCGAGGCCACCGAAACGCGCGCAACAAAATGCCTGTCAAGGGCTCACTCTGCACAACGTTGGCCGTTTTTCTACTTTTCTTATAGTGATGTATATCGTTATGTTATGATTGATGCGGCCAACTTTCTAAGTTACGGGATTCCATGGACACGCGGACCATGGACCGATCCATTTCTTGCCGTGTCGGAGGGGGAGGACCTTCTTTGCGGAATATGTACGGAAAGGTCAGAGATTGGGAATATGAATATACGCTTTGCAGCTAATCCTTGCAACCACTGCTTTCACGCAACTTGTCTGGGTGAATGGTTTAAGCACCAAGCCCCCCTGGTGGGGAACGAACCAACTTGTCCGTTGTGTCGACGAGTCGTCGATAAGGTCTGGACAACAGCAAGGTGGTGGGATAAAGACAAGTGGCTTAGGCCTACTGATTTACGTGGTAGGGTGACGAGTATACGATTCGTTAGTCAGGTGATACCGGAAGAAGGAAGAAGGTTAACGGCATGAAAGTCAGCCCCCCCCCCCCCTCTACCCACAAAAAAAAGTCTATTTAAGGAATTTATTCTCCCTTGAGCAAAAGCAGCAGGACTTGCTTTCGCAACATGGCTCAAATTCGGACTTCAGAGGGTGCAAACCCAACAAGCACAACAGAACCCTTTTTCAACACTACACCAACAAGATTGATAAATGCTCCACGTCTACATTTCGCATACCCAGATATGTCGATGCCTCCTCAATTCCCTGCCCCGGGCAATTCACCAACCTTTCGCATCCCTCTCCCGTCGCCAAGTATCCATTTTAGCCGCATTGAGCCCGACCAGCATGGGCGGCAAGGTACTGTGCAATATGCGGAGCTCTGTCATTCCGGCTCTTGTTACTGGTACCAGCTATACAAGGAAACCTTTGCAGAGCTTCAACAAATGAAACAGCAGCGTTGTGGTGATCAAATGAAAACGACTCCATGCGCTGGCAACGAAACACAGCATCCAGATAGCCCTGCGACTCCTTCAGCATTTCGTGCTTTCTCAACTTGACGCGATTTGCCTGTTCATTAGTTACATAAAGGCATACCTTTACATACACTCATTTACACTGTAGCTAGAACAATATTCACTCATTCATAATACTTTCATAAAATTATTCTAGAATTGTAAAGTGATTTGTTTTAAAATACATACCCGTATACTATATGCCATTATTTTATTTAAGTTTTTATCTTTAGCTGGAATCACAATCCGTTTTCCTATAATCGCAGAAAATTTGTTTAAAAAATTAAATCTTAAAAAAAATAAACTTGTTTGAAGAAAGCATGCTATTAAGGTTGCGCTTATATATATACGTGTGCATATTTTTTATTTGTTTGAATATTAACATCGTTTTTTAAGGCCATAACAACCACACAACAGACGATGGAAGAGTTTTTCATTGGTAGAGGCCAGCTACAATTAAAAGATCTTGCAACCGATCTGTGTAGAGACAGGCTCGACACAGCAATAGAGCGATTATTACCAGTATTTCGTGTCAACTGCAGCCCAACGTTGGACGCGAATCAGATTCAAGTTAAAGTTTCGCCGAGCGAGTTAAATGATGTACTAACGAGTTCTGGTATATCACTTGAAGCTCTGTCTCACGGCGTGCCACCTTATGCTAGACTGTGGGCGTCACAGAAGGTACAGTGTCTTCATGGCAGACAACGGCATGAGGCGGCGCTTAAGACACATGGGCCAGACTTCTGGTGGACTGTGCAGCTCTTTTGTATACCCGAGGGCAGCGACGCTACCATACTGCTCCGAAAACAAGTGGAACAATATCACCACGAGACACCCTTTTCAGATGGAGACATATATCTAAAGGTTCGCCAGTACCAGAGATTAGGTGATATTGAACGTGAAAAAGAATGGAGGTTAAGGTTATCTAAACACAAGCAAAAGGCCCTAGGTAGGCTACTAAAAAAGTCGGATGTTGTGGATAAGCTAGACCAACTTGGCAAATTTCCTGGGCTTTGGAACGGGCTCGAACTTGGCAATATCGAGGACCACCTATCAAGCCACGGCTTCGACGTGATGGCTCATTGCTTGCAACATATCTACGATGTTTTCGTTCATATTACACTGGGCGACCATGAAATCGAAGCCGCCACAGATATCAAGACGGTTCAATCTTTACAACTACGCGCGCCGTCAGCAAGTCGAAAAGATCGTGAAGAGCTGCAGAAACATATGCAAAAGGGAGTCTTGTTCAGCCGTGTCTGGCAACAAGAAACACGAAGGCGGATCGAAGACCGTATATTGAGTTTGAAGGGCGTGATCCCTAGCCTTAAAACATTCCACAAGAATATGAAATACGTAAGCATTGGCTTGAAAATAATTAAATCAAACATTTTAGGTAAATTGTTGAGAGACGAGTCTGTGTTCCATGCACTGAAAGAGATCTGGAGATGCCCTGCCGAACGCTACGTGGAATATGCAGATAATCGATTTGAGGAGATTGCAACCCAACCTGATCCTCAATCTGCATATCAAGAGCTTTTTATGGCAGCCATCAGAGACCACCCGAACTTGTCGACATACAGTCCACGCTGCGAGCCAGGCTTGACCCCCGTAGCAGCAGGCTGCAGAGACACCGCTGTTTCTAGGTTTTTGCGGCGCGCACGGATTCTCGGCTTCCGAACGCCGGGTGCCGAGGGGCTGCAAGAACTCCCTGCCGAGGGCGGAACAGTGGACACTCCGCTTGTGGCAGTTGATCACCAGGAGAAACAGCTTATCAGGCGCTGGGGATCCCCATTGGCAAGGTCTTTCTACTGCATTCAGTCTCACCTGTTCCTACCTGGTCTTATGGAGGATGTTCCCATGCAAGATTACCCTACTACGTTATTTATCCAGCGCGATATTATTTGCTCGTATCTCGGACCGCTTCAAAACCTGCCACGTAGAAACAGCCGGCTAGCCTTATCCGGTCTTGATGCTTTAAGAGCTCTCCAATCACCCGCAGCTAGGCTCATGCAAGTCGAGCTAGACACCAGTGATGGTAGTGGCGCCCACCAGCTTGCCTCGCGATCGACCCAGAGGAGTCATCTCTCTCTACAGACCCTCTCTACAGAGTTGTCGCGAGAGCCGAGCTTGACGCCGACCGCGCAACTTATCGCCGATTCAACTTCTGAGACGCGTTCGTTTCTTACACCGGAGGTTGGCAACATGGTGCGACTACCTTTAGTGAACACTCAGCTGCAAAGCTCGTCTCAGATGATGTCGGCAGCAGCTTGGGCGCTGGAAAATCGGAATCAAAGGCGAAATTACCAGTCTACCGTCTACAACCAAATTTCGGAGATTTCACGTACAGCAGATACCACACAATTGAGACTCGATCGATCATCTGAAAGCGATGGCGGGCTGCCTTCAATGACGCTTTCATCCCTCTCCCCCACATCATCACTTTCTCACGAAGCAATACAGGACATGAATACGTATCACTTTTCAACTACAAGTGACGGACTGGGAGGAAGTTCAAGAAGCTTTATTCAACCAGAGGGCCCGATGTTAATGAGAGTCGATTGAAAATAGTGTTAATTAACGAGAGACTTGGTTAATGAGAGTGTTAATAAAATTACAGTCCTCGATGCATCTTCTTTAGCCTTTCTGATCGTCGTGGTCCAGCCTCAGACCTGCTGAATTGTAGTATCTCTTGAACCTCCTCATTGACGGCCAAGGTGTCTTCTGCAATCTGTGCTAGAGAAACCCCAAGATCCTGGCACTCAGTTTGTATGGGTTGATTAAATGGGGCAGGCAGCTGGAAATCCCCCTCAATGTGTGGCAGCGACTCAATGTACGGTGGTAGGGACGGGGGTGGTGGTGCAGGCTGCGCCTCATGATAGCCACTTCTTTGGGGGAGAGAGTCTGTCGGCATAGCTGTAATATCAATCACAACTCCGTAGCTTTCCTCATTGATAAGAAGAGTGATTCGATGTTGTGCTCGCGCATGGACATAAAACTGAGACTTGATTTGTGGGAAGCTCGAGCTAGACCCAACGTGTTGTAGGACGTCAAATGTCATGCTCCAGCTAGTATTTCCAAGGCTTATGACCGTCTCCACATCGCTGGTTGATCCCTGGCTGAGAGAGTGCCATTTCAAGACGCTTCCTTCTTCGTTTGTGGTGGCTTCAAATGCTAGTGCAGGGTAATCGATGCAATGAAGGAGAACAGGCACGCCTTTAACTAGCGCGTCGGTAGCGCCGAAAACTCGGCAGGTGATAGACATGCTGAACTTGAGTCACTGTTCTTACAAGTGCCTTTCTTTTCACGGCTGAAAGGATTCTAGATTAAATACTTGAATGAGAACATAGTACCCTTGCTTGAATGGCTATTTTTAGTCGCTTCGCTAGATCGACGAAGCGCTCTCAAAATAGCCATAGCCAATAGTTATCTCCTCCTTCTCCCTTTTCGCGGTCTCAAGAATCTCCTTGTAGCGTTGAAATTCATGTAAAATAACATTGGCCATGCCAGATACAATATTGTCACGCTGTTCTAGCTCTCGATCATGCTTTTGGATATCCTCCATGAGTAACCTCCTATTTCCTTTCTCCACCTGGATTTGTGTTGCAAGCGCCTTTACTTCTTGGGACAGCTCTTGGTTCCTTAGTCTAAGTTGCTCGTTCTCATCTTCTAAGAGTTGAATGTATGTTTCAACAGAAAACGCCTTTTCTGCTTTTATGGAGCTTCTACCGTCCTGGTTTGGCAACGGCGGGAGGTTTTTTTGGTCCGCAGCCGCCATTTGTAATCGACTTTAAACTGTGCGAAGGATTAATAGTTCTTTATATCATTAATAGGAACAAATGCATTATAAAGGCGTGGAGATACAAGGTAATATAAGTAACTCCTTGTAAAATTATATTATAAAAAGGTTTTCCTGCAATTGGTTTTTTTTTTATAGGTTTCTGTTTTATTGCTAATATGTTGCACATAGGTTAAAAGTATTTAGGAAAATATAAAGATATTTAACCTAGCTTTATATTATATTTAATATATAGTTTAAAATATATACTTAAAGCTTAACTATTATTGTATTTTTAATAAGTTTTAACAAAATCCGACAAAGTGTTTTAATTTAAGCCTTGTTTAAACTCTACATTGATATTGTAATATTTATCTAGTTTCCTTGATATATATCGATGTCTTTTAGCCGGGAAGTTACATCAACGGAAAATGTTCTAAGATCAGTTGCAAGAGATACCGTTGAATCCCCTACCCTCTTCAAGTCTCTCTCAATTGATTCTAGCCTATTATTCTTGGCCAACTCCGAGTCAAGCTTGTCGAATCGATTTTCAAGGGTTCTACTCCTCGCTAGCTCTCTCTCGACGTATTCAAGCTTAAGGAGAATCTGAAGAAGTAATCTAATCATGTTGGTTTGTAGGACTATACAATAGTGATGGAGGCGGCTTACTTTTCACAGTTCCCGCAGCCCTTTGCAAGAGCCGACGATTCTACCGGCCCAGGGGCCGTGCATTCCGACATAATATGTTGCTGATTAGCGAAAATATCGTCTTCGAAATTCATAGTGAACTCTGAGTCAGGCATCATCTTTTTTTGGTGTGATGAAATGCGAAATATTTGGGAACAGTGGTATATTTCTTTTAGACTTATATACCTTACATCCATCTTGAAACAAAAAGTATTCTTAGAGTTAGGAAACAAAGTTTAGAGTTTTAAAAACAGAATAAAAGACAACTAGAACCAGAAAACTGATATTAAGACCCAAGCGTATCGCCATTGGCATGCTATAAAAAATAGTCATCCCTCTGCACCTCAGCGCTTAATCCGCAAGTCGAGTAAAGTCAAGTCCTGAAAATGCGTGCTTCATCCGTCCTTGGAAGTTTGGCTCTTGCTAGAGTCCCACCAACCTTAATTTGTTCCAACCTGCCCCCTCTCGAGGTAGTCGCGGGCTCTGGGGTAGAAGCAAAGTAAGCGCACCCCTTACGCAAAATAATGTCTTGCCTAACCGGAGGTATACTTAGAATCAGCAATCCGCTAGGAAACGCATGCAAGGCAACACTGGGGTTTTCCAATGCAGATTTTCTGCCTGTCTCATTCTCGTTTAGCCGCTTACCTTGCCCTGGCGTACAGAGAGCTAGTTTCCCCGTTCCTGTTGAAGCGCCCAACGGCGAGGCTTACATCCTCTGGTAGTGCTGTCTTCCAATCAATACATTTCCCCGCTACTAACAGCATGACAGGGAGTGTGCGGGATTACCAACGATAACCTGCAATGTTGTAAACATATCCAATGGTACCAACAGACCAGACTCTATCCAATTTAACCAAGTAGGCTCAGTTGGTTGCTTTGTGCCAACTTCTACCATGATTACATCAACGGTAACAATAGACGCCGCCAATTCTACAGGGGTGCGCCCAACGGTACTGACCAGTCACATTCTGACTACAAGGTCCCCGGGAGGAGTAACTGCTAGCATGATAACTAAATATGGCAATGGGACAGGGGCAGTATGGAGCGGTCCAACAGCCAGTACTAAGTCTCAATTGCCGGTATCATCAGCAACGACGGTGACGCCTTCAGTGGCCGCGGTGTTAAGCGCTGTGGTTGGGACGGTCACGTTAACCCAAACGGTGGCTACCACTGTTATCCAAGCTTGTCAGTCTCTGTAGAGCCTTTATATAGCGGTAGCCTTCTCACATTAGTCCTTTCTAAAATACAAGATGCATGATCTATTACTTTGAGCCGTCTTGATTATGAGTTCCACTGCAGATCAGAATGCTTCCCTGTGGGAAACTCTTCTTAGACATGAGGTTGAGCTGCATAACGCCACCAAGTCATTACTCACACAATCAAATGCATGCTGCATTTCCTGGCAAGATGCATGGACTTCCATGTATAATGAGCTACTTCAAGCCCGTCTTGACCTAGCTACCGCAGACGAGCAAATCAGGCAGCTCACCAGTCAGATCCAGTCACTCCTCTCCCTAGCTCCCGTGCGTTGGCATCATTCTTTACTCCGCAGACGATTGCTAATTATTTGAAGGATGCGGAACAGCCGGCAGATTCCATAGCTTCGAACCAAGACCTGTCGGAGGGATCTAGTACAAAAGAAAAGATACAGGGGTAGAGAACCCCCAAAAGCCAAAACCGACAACGCCAGCTGTCATGAGTCACGTGACCTTAGAACCGGGGGCCTATCTAGATATCTTTGGGCAATCTATTCATTTAATAACATCTTCGTTGTAACAAGTCACTCATTCACTTAGTTTTTCCGCTATGAATTTCTTACTATTAAATCATGTATTTAATTAATGGCAAAGTGTGAATGTTTTATGTCTTATTACTTTTTACTAAAATCCAGTTAACTTATTTTTGTTTCTGCCTACCTAAAAACCAAAAACAAGTAATTTATATTATATTTTAATACACCAACCATATTATGTTAACTTTTATATAAATACCATTTCATTATGATATGTTTATAAGATTTGCTTTATAATCTTTAACTATTAATATAACTTTAAGATGGAAAACAAAAAGTATCGAGACAGGGCTAATGAGAACTTCTCAAGAGCAATTAAAAATTACATGTCAAGATGTAACAAGATACACTGGAAGTTCAACTGCGATGTCTACATTTTGGTTCGGCGTCACCATCGTTATTATGAGTATAACTCTTCAAAAGATCCTCACTTTCCTTTACCAATAACAGAGCTGGCTAGTGAAGCCTTAAACCCGATGAATATATCATTGCTAACATCCCTATAGGAAACCGTTTATCCTTTGCCTGTCCGAAAAACAGCAATGGACTTTATAAAGAGCAACTAATAGAGCAAATCCATTATAATGTGTATTTAAATGTTATAGTAATGCTTCAATTAAACAACCGTGCGAATTCAAATGTTGATCTAGAGAATCTCAACTACTATCATTCCTTCATGGCTTTCATCCGGGTCGAGAATAGGCTGAATTATCCTGCCGCTCTTCTGTAAACCCCCTGAACACCAAGACCCTTACTCAGCCCGCATCTTTCTCAAGCCTCAATGTGCCACATCGCCAGCCTCACTTAGTCCACGGATACTGGTGAGTGACACCACAAGGCCCAGTGAAGTCCATGTAGTGAATGCGGAGGCTTTGTTGATGCCGGTAAGGTGGTGGAAGGTCAAGTGTGATGCGCAGAAGGGTGGTCTGCACGGTTGTCATCTTCTACCGTGAGGTCAATAGGGTTATCTTGACTTCCGTGATGAGCTGCTTGGGAAACTGGGAGGCCTGGTAGCCGAGCGGGGGTCCTTAGGACCAGGTTGGCATCCTCTGCCGTGAGGTCAATAGGGTTGTCTTGGCTTCCATGATGACTTGTTCGAGGGTGGCTTGGTAACTGAGCAGGTTCGGCTAATGGTTCAAGGAACAAGTACCAAACATCCTCATCGGAGGCCAGCTTATGTAGCTCATCTAGCTCCATAGTGATTGTCCCTAGACTGATTCTGTTGATCATGCGTAAAAGGTAGGGATGGGATTAAACGACATGAGGTAGTTGGGAGAGTAGGGGACGGATGTTATACATGCCTCAATCCCCGCTGTGTGGCGCGGTATTTAAATCGTTCAATTCTTCACATGAATGCCTTACGTGTTGGCTATTGCCTTTCCCGTAACCCACCTACATTGACATGGTGCACTTCGATTACGATGTACGGAAGAACGCCGAGGACTCCTCGTGATCGAAAGTGTCCGAATAAAGCCAAGAAAGGCAGCAATAAAAGAAATCTCCTTTAAACTTGTCTTCCAGTAGTGGGACGACACATAGTCATCTACAAAAAAGAGAATAAAGTATTACAGTTGACTCATAAGTTATATTATTTCCTTTTTTCCCTTGATAGCAGTAAAACATTAGAAGACATATTAAGCAAAACCGCCTTTTGCTTACGAGCAGTGTCCGAGGCAGTATACTAATAAGGAAAGCCTGGAATTGCACGATCGAATAGTTCTTGTGCGGTAAGGACCACGGAACCAACGCAATAGTGTACACTTATACTCGTAAACACAACTGAGAGTGGAAATGACGTTTCCCCTACTCTTAGGCTACCTCTCACCACTACGACCCTCATTGATTGTGTTAAAAAGTGACAGCGTAATATTATTCCGTCTCCTATCCCCGGTACGAAATCGGTATTTGGTCGTTAGTGAGGCAGTGCGCACAGTATGGATTCAAGGGGAATAGCTTTTTCCTATATATTTAGCTTGTTCTGAGTCGTAGGTTTTCTTCCTTTCACCCTAGCAAGCCAGTTTAAAAGGACCTCCTCTACCCTCAATTCAGAATTGTTTCATCCCTATACTCCTTTAAAATCTCTGGAAGCGCTTAAGTACGAAGGCGTTCGGGCCTCCAGAGTGCGGTACGTATTAAATAGCACGAGCCGTTCCATTAGCATATCTCACCCCAACGGAGCCAAGAACAAGAGCAGATTAGCGATATATATAGTTTTATGAAAGCTAATACGGCAACTCCTGTTCGAGTGAAGACATTTCTAAATAAACCCGACTATATTTACTCCAGTGATCTAGCTCAAAAAAAAGGCAACTAATCTATTAAGAACATGTTTTTTAAACGCCTTGTAAGATCTTCTTGTCTGCGTAAAGAGACGGCTTGAGAGTTAGGCATCATAGAGGATTGCATAGGTTTATTTATGTGCTTCCGAACCCTGTGTCCTGAGATCTTAGGGTCCCTCTGTTTCAAATTCCATTCGCCGATATCATTCTCCCTGAGGCAGCAAACTGGTTCCATCTGCACTCTCGTAGACATGTCCGTAGAGCAGCTATGTGACAAATGTCGACTCTTTAACGGGTTTTTACACCACGGTGGGCGGGTCGGAGGAAAGGGAAATGGGGTTGGTGGGCGATGGTGTGGCACTTGGTCAGCTTTCAACTTAAGTGGTTTCGGCCTACATGGCCGAGTATCTCTTTGGCGATTAATGGAATACATGGTAAGATATCAAGACAAAGGATATTCGCAACAACTTAATGTGGTATAAGCTTTATTTACGTTAACACAATAAGATTTTAAGGTTCTGCTGGCGTAATAGGTGCTAATATAAAAGATATATATAGGCGGTGATATAAAAGGTATATACATAGCGGATCTTCAGCGAGCAAACAGTATTTCGTATGTGCGAACGCGTGATTAGTTTTCTGGAAACGCAAAATTAGAAAGTAGAACAACTTCAACATTTAGAGCTGGCGCTAATTGACAGGCTACAAGAAGGGAAGAGGATGTCATTCGGTTTTATCGCCAAGGTTCCTCGAATATTAAATGCACCCAAAGACGACGAAAGCCACAACTGAATGTGTCCTACTCATCCCACTGATAAAATCAGTATTCTTCAAAGTTTGAAATCCGGTTGATCATGAACACACAGGCGACGGGGTCGAGCAGACGCGGCTATCGACATGTGTCATCCCAAGACGGCCCAGACAAAAACCACACTCATTTAGCCGATCTCTACTACCGAGAAATTGAGGCTCACAACCACACGAAGAAACAGCTACAACAGGCACGAGCATCCGCTGTCGCATGGGAGCTCACATGTGATCTTTTGCGTACCCAGCTAGACAACCAGGCAAGGCAACAGAGGGAGAATTTACCACGTCGTAAATAACCAAACCTAGTTAGTCACCCATATAGCGAATGACAAAGCAAAGTTGCTAATAGATCGATCCAAGGATAGACTATGCCAAGAAGCATACTATCATCAGAAATATTTAAGTGCAAACCAATTATGCAAAGCAAAATCTACTTGCAATGAGATAGTCCGAGAATAAACGGGGTTAATCTCTTCGTTATGTGTTAAGTAGTTCGCCACCACCCGTGTCTATAATTGTCACAAGGCTTATACATAGGGGTAGGTAATAGTATACGTTGTTGCGCGAAGGTCTCCCAAAATACCCTCCTACGTACTATTACTATATACAAAACAGTCTCTTTGTTCAAGCGTTCCAAGACTGTGACAATAATAGCATACCATACTCAATATATTTCTCCTTAGCTCATGCCAACAGAAAGTCAAGCCAATAATTGCCTAAACCTACAAAGCTTACGAGTGGATAAGCGGCAACGGCAGGCTTTATAAGGTGCATATGTAAATTGCGTCTAATAAGTCACAAAGGTTGTGAGTGTGGAAGCCTCAAACTTTATAGTCACTCAGTCTCATGACAAATTTGACTTTTAGCATTACCTGCCTCCTTATCACTCTATTCCTTATATCATTGAATTAGGCTCTGAAAATATAGACGCTAGTTACGTACCAAGGTATGTATTATAAACGAGAGTAGCTATTATTAGCTGTTCAAAACGCTCTAATTGCGAGAACTTCGTTCTCGCAATTAAAGAGCACCTGTAATTAAGCCACTTAAACTCGCAATAAATATATATGCTGCTGTTTTGGTTGTTTTCCCTTTCTGTCCTTAGAGTACGCTTTATTCTAAATGCAGTTGGGAATACTAATACAGGATTAGCTAGACAGCTAATAGAGCTAACGACAGCATCTTGTAAGTACAAGATGCCAGAACGAAAACGCACACTGGCTTCATAAGCATCCGCCTCTAACGGACGCTACAGATCAAATACCATGGCAAGAGATAGGGTATAGAAGGTTTCCCGTATTGTCCTATAGGGCCATAGATTTTCCAATGATCTCTTCTTCAACAGCCGATCTAAAGTCCAAGTTTAGTCCGGCTTGGTGCATGATAAGCCCCTTAAAAACACAACTGCGCAAATGCTTGCATATTGGTCAAACTAGGCCCATACAAGCCTAGGTTGCCGTTAGGACTTCTACAAGGCCAAGATCAATTCGGATTCAAGAGGTTCGAAGTTGGAAATTGTTTTAGTTTATATTTGATTTATTCATACCGGCTTCGAACTTCGCGATCTCAGTAGTCGATTTCGATTAGTGGCCCTTACAAGCAAAGTGTGAGCCACCAAGCCGGAGACTTGAAGTTGGGAGCTGAGAAACTAGAAGTGGGAAACCGCCCAGTGTACACCCGGCATTATATAAGTACTTGAATGGGGTCGGTGGTAGTCACCCTGACTCACCTATGAAGTGTGTTCAGGAAATTACTTCACGGTATCAAGGATATCAAGAGCCATTAATCGTAGAACCCTCGGTCTCGGTGACTTCTCCTTAAAGCGTTACGAACAACTATGCAGCCAATTAGGGATGAAGGCGTAGTGGACCTTGATCCTCCGCTACCTAGTCGTAAAGCTAAGAGAAGCGCTCGAGTGAATCATTACCAACTGCGTCAGCTTGCGCGAACGATACTCCACCGAGGCACTCATACCTTTTCGCCAAAAGAGTGTCAAAGGCTGTATAACGACTACGCAGTTTTGCTTCAAGATACTTCCTGGCCTTCTAATATCGATCATAATGACGGGCAAGTCAGCCGAGCCTTTCAAGCCCTCGAAAGATTTATGATGGCCCTTAATATAAATGAACCATGGAGAGCGAGATTATGCTTTGTACGAATGGCAACAGTAATAGATCGTTTAGAAGACCTTATCAACAAAGCTAGGAAAGCTGGCAAAGTCAGCCCCAAGATAGGAAAAGACAACAGGAGTGTTGCGATCAACATCCACTATCGTGCAGTCTCGTCCTCCCTATCGGAGAAAGACGTTTGTATGCGTAGACGATTTGCCAGGCGTTGGTTCGCGTATGCACAGGGTTCATTGATTCCCCTGCTCTTCGCCTCAGATAGAGCTGAGAAAATCATGTAAGCATTCATGGAGAAGCACCTATCTCGAAGCTGATCTCTATAGTCGCGATTTCTCGGTAACCTTAAATACACTAAAATTATTGGGCGGGCATGTTGTGCGGCTCTGCTCTAGGCAGTCCTTTGAGGTCGCAAAAAAATTAATGGATCTAGCGCAGAAGGCTTCCGACGACCGATGCAGCCTATCACGGTTAGGAGCATTATTTTCCGAATTTGAGAGAATGTATTTAAGTCAGGGCGACAGGTTGCACGGACTAAGGCGTTCGATCGATTTAAGCGAGGAAATTATGCACATAAACATTTAACCACTTTATGTATCAATATTTATAAACTAGTCTTTCCGGTTTGGTGATTTTTTATTAAAGGTTTTAAGAACAATATTAAGATTAATTTTAGTTAACAGATAAACTTAGCGGATTTAAGTATTTAAAGGATAATATTTAAGGGATGATATTTAAGAGATGATATTTAAGGGATGATATTTAAGGGATGATATTTAAGAGATGATATTTAAGAGATGATTACGTGCTACCATCTACAAGACTTAGGTAATAGTGATTATTTGGAAGAATATTCCATGCTTTCCCTACTCTAACTACTTCCTTGATAGGGTTATTGTTCTTTGTCCTGAGCATGAAGACCTTTAGGGCGGATGTCTTGAGGAGAGACCCCAGTTTGAGGAGGGACCTAGAGAAATATGTTAAAAATCACTCTATTACGCTAGAAAGACTCAAGCGATTCATACCTCTGCTTGGGCCGCCTGTTGATTTGGGGGGAAACGCTTCTTACGCCATTGGCGCAGTTGTTGCTTCGTAGATACTATCAAATTCTGCGTATTCTCCCAGTGCTCGCGATATGCCGTAGCTACCTCCGTCTGATGTTTATCCAAAACTAGCTGCTTTTGCTTTGCTGCCTCAATTTTATCTTGGCAACAGCTGTCAATTTTCTTTAGTTGTTCTTTGCAGGTAGCATCTAGCAGTTTCTCTCTGTGCTGCCTCAGAAAATATGACTCCCCCCATTTCACCTCGTCTTCCGTTGGAAACAAGGGGCAAGGACTACCCATTGATGTTGGATAAATCTAGAAGTTTTGGGTTGATAATCGAACGTGGTAGGAGCAGCGATTTGAATATGAAACCGAAAAATCTCGGAGTCCTGGTTATTCTCTTATATATTCATACTACTATTAAACGTAGTCTCAAGTGCCAACACGGAAGAATACTTACGCGCTATTTAGACTGATGCACGCTGATTGAAAACAGAGACATTAGAGTGAGTATGGATACAGTGCCTTTGAACTATCTACACTGTTAGGAAACAAATAGAGCCAATCACAAGACCCGCATCGATTCTATGCGGGCACGCTGGTTGGTTCTGAACCTTGCCACAGTATGTAAGAAGCCTCTGCTTCACTTATTGTGGTCTTCCTCGTCGAGGCGATTCAAGCATTGTCCCGATATATGTAATGAAACATTCCAGCAATCGGTGCAAACCCTGCCTCCACAGGCCTTGCAAAACTCAACTTTTCCACCTGCTGGATAATCGCCGCACTGTATGCATACAGGTGTCGACAGAAACTGTTGCAGTTCCTCACGTAGCGACCGACTATTGGGTCCGAACAAGGCCTGGACTTTGCTATAGTCATCCATGCCCTCATCCAAATAAGGGATCCAGCGGATGTAGCGGGGACCAGCTGCAGCACCATAAAGGCCAGCATTTGATGCCGTGTTTTTCTCCAGATATATTAGCCCTCCAAGCCCGGAGGCGACAGCTCCTGGATGAAGACTTCGGATGAGCTGCCGGAGATGGGAGCCGATTCGGCCACTTCGCGCTACCCAGTCCTCTTTCTGCATACGACACAGGATGCCCAGTGCCTCTAAAAGGGTCGGGAAGGGCACAACAGAAGACGGCAGGCCATCCGCCCAAGATTCGCAAAAGTCTACGAGCTCATCCCTAGTATACTTGAGTTCTGAAATAGTCACACCGTAAGGATCTACGGCAAGCCCGCCAACCCGTAGACCTTTGCCAAAGAGGATGAATGACGGCCTATAGCGTGCGTATTCGGTTCGCTGAAAGGCAAACGGAGCACCGCATCGCACAGCGGTCAGCGCTTCGTCGACAATCAGAAAAAGCTTTGCCTCGCAACATGCTTCAGCTAACAGGTCCCAGGTTTTGGCGGGCAGAACTAACCCCCCATCGGCTGATACTATTTCAACGGTGATACCAATATAGCCTTGGTTTGCGAGCCCGCTTATTTCTCGTCGCAAACTCTCCTCGTTCTGATTGGGGTCGAGCGTGAGCGGTTGGTGTCCACATGCAGAGGCCCTGTTTGAGGAAATAACGGAATGGTACGCCTTCGTCCGTCAGCGGCTTGGACGTTCTTGTCGGCTGGTTGCATACCTGTGACCCGTACGTCGAGCCATATGTACCCGATAAACAGGCAATCCAGCATCTCTCTCTTTGAATAGGCGACAGATCTAGGGACGCATCCTCGGTATGCTGAATAAGTTGGAGAACAGTAGACCCAATCAGTTGCGGGTGTACATCGCTAACGTGTGTATAGAACGATAATGGAACGGCCTGGAATATTTGCCTAATGATACTCAGCTCTTGTCTGGAATCGCTTAGTGACTCTTAATACCAAAAGCTCTCGCGATATCTTCGCAGTATTGCCTTCAGATTTCCTGCTGTGGTCACTGGGGCTCGTTCGTAGTCTTCCCAAAGCCCTTTCAGGTCTGGAGACGAGGCAAAAGAACTGGTTCTAGAGAAGAAACTTCCAAAAGACCCGTTTAGATCTAGATCTGGAAAGAGGTGTCTCTGGTACTGCAACCTTAAGCATTTGAGGTCTCTGGCGTCGCTAATTACGATGTTGTGTTTTCCACGGTAATGCTCTGTCCATGCCTTTGGGTTTCTAGGTGTTTTAGGGGTGTTGTTGCAGACAAGACAGAATGTCGGAATACCAAGGGGATGGCCTGCTTCATCCAAGCCCTGACAAAGCCTCTGGTGATGTAAATGGTCACCGTGAGCCGTCGATAACGAAAGGACGGAGAGACCTTGTTTACAGAACTTACACACCCAACCCGCATTCGACGGCATATCCTAAAGTCGGAAGCGGGTGTTGTGATAAAATAAAAGTTAAGAGGCAGTTAGAGAGGTTAAAAAATCGACGGGAAGTGGATTGAACGAGAATAAATCACTATATATAGGTAGGAATGGGCCCGAGATTCTTGGGAAGACCAACTCAAATGCCCCTCTTAATAGTTCGAAAAACGGCCCGACCAAAGGCTGATTAGATGTAAGGTGCTATGCGAAGCAGGGAGTTGAAACGGCGAAGAACCACATCAGGGTTTACAAGACACGGGAATATTGTTCCCGATATCGCCTCTTAGATATAGCATGCTATCATATGCAGGACGCCTCATTCTACAAATCAACGCACCGCGGCGTATGCCGACTGTAGAGTTATAAGTAAAGTTACAAAAATGATAGGGTAATTTATGTATCAGCAGATTCTAATCTACGCAATTAGACTAGAATAAAGAACTATACATTGGAAAGATCAAACCCCAGATTCTTGGCCAGCCCAATCAAGACGTTCCTCTCTTTCTCAAGTGCATTAGAATTAAAAAGGTGATCAGTAGTTTGAAAGAAACAAACGGTCTTCTCAAATAGATCCTTCAGTATATCTTCGCCAACATACTTGCGGAGCAGTTGATCCTTATAACATGCAGTTAGTACTAGGAGATTTCCCCAACGACTATAAGCTAATTAGCAATGTAAGGCTACGTAGAAACCAACTGACTACTTACGAATGTGCTGTCTCCAAAATATTAGTAATAACAAGGCGTCGGTTTCCATTGAAGCTACAGAATGCCCTCGTGCTCTCAATCAGCGCTTGGATTGCCAAGCCAGCGTCGTCCCGTTCATCTTCAGTTTGTAGCTGGCCATGGTGTAAAATGTTCTCAAGGATCGGTCGGTAGAGGATGACTTGAGAATCCCAGTACTTCGCACGCAATCGCGTAGCCAGGATATCGCCGGTAGGGGGGTCCTCATCATTCCAGTGATAGTAAGTCGGCACCCAGGTGCCCTTTTTGGCTTTCAGCCCCTTTTGGATATTATCAACAAATCTCTTCACTATTAAATAGTTATTTTTACTTCGATTTTGAGTGTAGAGATGGATATAGATATTATTTAGCTGCTTTTGAAGAAACAGTTGCGCGAAATAGCTCTTGACAACTCTGTCAGCGACACCTTGCTTTGTCATGATCTCGCCGTTTGGGTAGGGCATTGTGTCTTCATATTTCGAGATCCCGGAAGGAGGTAGGGGTAGCTCGGCCAAGATATCACTGTTAAAGGTGTTAGTTCTGGTTAACAGGTGAGCTATTTTGCGACATCCGTACTTCTCTAATTGTAGGCAAGTCCAAAACGCGAGGGCTAGTAGGTTGTCTTTGCATGAAGTGGGGTTCTTAGTTTTATACAGACGACTTCGGGCCCTAATCAGTGTTAACAGGTTTGTTGTGTCAGATGATATATAAGGTGCAACTTGCGATGCTAGGAGGATTTGGATTGTTCGACTCGCCCAAGATATGTAAAACGAACTGTCCACAACACGTCCGATCTGACCACAATAAAGACCAGCTAGAATTTGCCCATGAACATGCTCAAGGTCGCAGCCTCCTACCTGACTACCCATAATCCTAGTCGCAAGGACGAAGTACTGGAGCCCGGGGATCGCATCCGGGGTCGTATGGCTGTGAAGGCAAATCTTGCCTAGGGCTAGGACAAGTAAGACGACTGCCTCGTCAATGCTTCGCTGGGGTAGTCCGGGTTCCCTGGAGGCGGCATGATGGTTGTCCGCAGTGCTTGAGAATTTCCTCTTCTTACTGGTCCACACTGGAAGTGTCACCGGCTGGGTAGTCGCGGCTCCGGATCGGGCTTCGAGAAACGCCTCCACCATTGAATCGAGGTCATTAGGGCCGATAATGGGATGCATGTTCAAGATATTTTCTTTGAAACTCCGAGCATACAACTCAACTTCGTCTCGGCCGAACTCAAGGTTCTCTGCTCCTATATTAGGCTGCCGTTCCATCCTGATTAATAATTCGTCTATCGAAAAAACGCCCTCTGCTTCAAGCAAATCGACACCTAGCTTCTTTATCGACGGCCAATTCAATAATAGGCTGGTGCGAGCCGTGTGACCGAATGTTAAAAATTGGATGTGCGCTGCTTGTTCGCTCGGTTCGGACTTTACACCACTAACCGCAACATTCGGCGGTTTGTTAGGTGATCCTAGGCTTCTGAGTAGTTCTTCTATGTCGCCAAACCTCTGTTCGAGTTTCTCTGCTATCTCGTTAAATCTCTGGTCGCATTCCTCTTCTATCTCGTCAAACTTCCGGTCGAGTTTCTCTTCTACCTCGTCAAATCTCCGGTCAAGTCTCTCTTCTGGTAATCTATGATGGCGTCAGCGCCCGATCCTGTGTATCAAGTCCTTTCAACTTACGGCTTTACTGGAACCACGCGATATACGCATTCCGTTTTTCTATCTTTACAAGCACTACAGGGTACGCCCTGGTCGCACTTTGATTTCATGCGCCGGCAGCTATCACAAGCCTTGACCACTGGAATTAGTTAAGTGTGATAACTCGATAAGTAGGGCGCTTTTACCTGAGAGGCTCGTTGTGGTTTTCTCTTAGGTGCTTTCTTTGGGATTATGCTAATGCTTTCTGGGAGCCCTGGCGTATACGCGTAGGAACCATCATATTGTGGGTGCTGATGATGACCGATCGGTGTGGGAGGCAAGTAATTCGCACCCTGCTGTCTGTACGGTTGGGGTAAAGTAGTCTGCTCGCCCGGGTCCTGTTCAGGCCGTTGAGGTAAAGGGCAAAACGCTAGGTCGAATGTTTGTATCGATGGGTACGACTCGCGTGGATTGTTCCCATGATTGAATTTGTCGTAAGCAGGAAATGCATGAGGCTCTTTTTCATTTGCATGTGGTAGAGCCGATACGGCATATTGAGTTCCTGATGGTCGCATATTGGGGACGTTCTTAGAAGATCGCCGGAATTGTGCACCAAAATGCTCAGGTTCCATTGCTGTTACATCAAGGCGTAGTACGCGGCGGTCTAATTACGAGTGCAGATCGGGATGTAGGTGATTTCGGTGCGACATGAGTCGAAGTTAGGCAACCCGGGGTGCAGTAATAGTAAGGCAAAGTGCAGAAAACGTTCAGAAGTAAAATAACCCGCCTTTTTATGTATGAAATTACGTTGGATACGTGCCAGGGGTGCGAAGAACCCTAGTCGCTCGTCTGGAATTGCTGAATTTGATAGCAGCTTACCACTATCAATAGTGGTTCTGATGCCGGAGATCATAGTGTGGGCCAAGTGCATTACATACAAGCCATAGAAACGTTGCTGTTGGGTGATCTGATGTGATCGAGGTCCGTAGGTGGCATGAACACTAGTGCCAGGAGCCCAGCTGAAGGTGGGAGTTGTGGAAGACATATAGCGCAGAGCAGGGTTAATGCCTAGTCTGAAAGCACCCTTGTCACAGCTTTCCTGCAGAGCCACGATGCTTCAAGAGGATATGTTGGTTGACGGCGCTGCAGCTAGTCCAAGGGTGTGGCAGCACCAGGGGAGTGTCGCCGTACTTGGTAAATCCGTCCGTGTGTAGTCTCCAGTTTTGTTGAACCTCTCAAGTTCATCAAAAGTGGAGCATGTCTGTCAATGTAAGCGCTGAGATGTGGGAGGGAGATGGGTATCGTCACAGTTTGAACTTTGTCTCTGCTCAGCCCTTCACTAGGTTATACAGTAACGGAACCCTTGATCCATCCAGCGATGGACAAGGCTGAATTTGCCCTTTGCTGTGGAGAATTCTCTCAATACATATCAGTAGAAGATGTAAAAGAGGCCCCGAATTTGGCAAAGAAGGACATACAAAAGCTTCGTCGTTTACGTCAGGGACAGCCGACCTCATTCTATTTCTCTGTGCCACTCTCGAGTGGTCACATGGCTGCTGCGGAGATCTGTGTACGTCCTGTCTCCAACCCTCACTCACAAAACCCGTATTATGAGGTCTCTGCACGGTACGCCCCGTGCCATCAAGCCGACAATGAGTCACTTCGCGACGAGCCCGATCGAGTTCGCAGCATCATTCAGCAAATTTACGATACATATATCGTAGCTACTAGATGGAAGTTTACGTGGTACGAGGTAGCAACCATGAAGTAGCCCAGGACTAACACGCAATAGCTTAGAACGCCAGCCTCCCTTGCCGGAATCCGATCTCACCTGCCATCAGATAACACAGTCCAACTTTGATGGCTTTATCCCTCATGAACCATCGGATGGACACTTCGAAACGCCCCGTGACAACAGAAGACCTCTCCCCCAAGAAGATAACCCTCAATCACAGAGTAGATCTCCCGTTTCACAAAAGGGCCCAGAGACCAAGCGATTCCAGACCGATGTGATCGAGACTGCATCCGTTCGTCCAAAGCGTACACGAAGATCCCTTTCGACATCACACATCACCCGATCCCTAATATCGAGGGTTATCGATGGGATGAAAAGACTTGAAGAACTGGCCAAGCACAGTTTATCGCAAATCGACCTTGACATCCGAGCCATAGAAGACAAGTGCCAAGATTTACAAGGAGACGATGAGAAGCTCTTCAAAGCCATTGGTGACTTAGAAGCCAGCTTTCTCCATAAGTTCAAGACAGCGAGAGAGGAGAGCAAAATATCTGCTTGGACTAGCTGGCTGTACGCTGCTTGTCTTCGGCAGATCCTAGAGGTGAAAGGGGATTATAAGAGAACTCGGCGATCAAAAGCGGCTCGGCTCATGTTTTCGATCGTGAACAAGCTCCTGCCTATAGAAGGCATAAACGCCTTGACGATACTCCCGGCACTCGGCAGTAGGCAGAACCTCCCGGTATTTTCCTAAAGAAACTGACCGATATAGTACGCTGCTCCGTACTTTCAGATGCGGCATACAAGGGGGATATTGAACAAGATCGGATCAGTACAATAGTTGCCAACAGTCTCCGCGGCACATTGGTCTCTCTGCCGGATAATTACAAAGTGTTCAATCCTGCCGGCTGGATAAGCAAGGTCACACAGATAGAGTGGGTACTGATATTTTCCTGCCTTTGTTATCTACCTGTTGATTCTTTGAGTGTAGCATACGCGAAGCCTACAATCACCTCGGGATGCCTAACCTTGCTGTACTAGGAGTGGACCCTGAATGCAGTCCAGCCGATGCGGGAAAGGGTGTCATGATGCAGCAGATGAGATACAGGTGGTCCACTTTCGAGAATGATGCCAAAGCTGAGTTGACTACATTGCAGCAAGCATTCAATCTGTCCGCGGCTGGCGATTTCGAGCAGCTGGCCGCTGTCATCCAATCGAGTAATCTAAAGGCCCCTGTCGGGTTTGATTGGTTGTTGCGGCAAGCTCGTGAGAACTCAGAGGATCTGGTCTGTGTGATGATACCTCTTTTCTCCGAGGCATTACTGCAGATCGTCAACACGTGGCTAGACAGGAAACAGGCTTCGCCTATTAGCACCGATATGATCAACTCTCTTGGTCTTGGCGTAGACGCTGAGGCGAATAGTCTCTCACAGTATCCTCAAGAATGGCAAAGTCTTGGGTTTGGACTAGAAGACCTCAGCTGGGATAGTTGATGAGCTCTTATTTCATTGTCCTAGTCTCATATTGAATGCCAATGAACGCAAAGCCTCCGTTATGTACGTTTGCAACCTCTCCCTCTTCTAACATGTAGACATGGCCAACATGCCATTCAACCTCAGCAATCTTAGAACCGTCTTTCACAGATTGAATAGAAAGCATTGTGGGATTATTGACTGCCAGATAGTCTGGTCGCGTAGGCGGTGCAACTGCCAAGAGAACGTGACATCGGGACTCCGGGTGGAGAGCTGGAAAGCTGCTTTCGACTACCCACAGAAGATCTGGACCAAACGCGACCGGTCCGATCTGCCAACCCTTCTTCTCTGCATAGCTTCGAATCTTGGCTGGCTACCTTGAATTAGACTATAGGAATGACACAAGCCTTGGCAAACGTACCAGCTTGTCTTCGTTGTATTTCCGGATCAAATTTTTGAACATTTCAGGCAATTTGGCCAGGCTCAGTTTGAACGTTCCATTTCCTAACGATTCGAGCCTATCGAGTCCGTACCTAGCAGATGCAAAGAATTGAAATTCAGGTGAAGTCTCGAGTGTGTACATTACGAGATAGACCGGCTACGACGAGGGGAGCTTGAGAAACGGGTCAAATCCCATGAACAAGTCCTTTTCGGCTTTTAAATAGCTAGCTACCGCATCGGCGCCGTTGCGCAACGTGGGAAATCCCGGTTGATTTTGATAGAGTAAAATGTGGAGAACTAGCAATCAATCCCAACGCGTAAGGCTGTCGTAAGCACGTGACAGTAGGCTGACTAACATTGTATTTGGCTAATCTACCGTGACTCGATCATAACATCCCTGATTTCAAGTCCCAGGACATAAAAACTAATAAAATAGTCGAATGCTATGTGAAGTGGGCGTTTAAAGCTGAACCTTCGTATATAATTGCAACAGCCCCATTCTTTATGAACTATCATGCCAAGCCTATCCAGTCAGCGAGTGCATAAGTACCAAGAGAAGGCAGGGAAGTTACCTCATCACCTTGATCAAAGCCTAGCTCTTCTAGCTCCTTCTGTTCATGTTTTTCTAGGCCTTCATTCATGTCTGTCTGCTCTTTTTCGGTATGTTCCCCTCCGCCAGTGTGATTCTCGGTATTAGATTCGTTCTCCTGCTTCTCGTCGGGCATCTTGGGCTCTGGAGAGTCTTGTCTATTTGTTTCGCTACGGTTTCCCGGGCCCCGGAAATAGCTATTCGTGCTTTGTTTACTTAGACATGGACGTTCAATACGTCAACACGCCTACAAGAGACAGCGTCAACGGAGACTGCGTGCTCTTATTTCATGTTAGCATGGACTGTATGAAAGGGACTCTAGCTAACCTATAATGGATGGCGAGAGGCAAGTTCGATAACTCAGGAGAGAAAATGGCCAGACAAGGAAAGAATGTGAAAGAAGAGTGATGAATGGGCCTTCATATAGACAGCCACGGTGCGGATACTCGAGGACATCGGTACTACAATGGAATCTTTTCGATGAACCCAATGCATTATGCATGTATAGAATTCTATATAACCCGAACTTGTCAAGGGTTATTATTTTTCTAGTCGTGGATCACTTACATCTGCTCGCCTCACCCATGCATGTGTTACTGAAGCGCAGGAACTCTATAGGATCTTGAAAACTATCAAGTCAGGATTGCCTAGTATACTAATGCACAAGCAGGTGTATTCCTTGCAGCAGCTTGTTCTATGATACACGAGTTGTCTGTCTTCTTACCCACTGCGCAGCTGCAGGGCCAGAGGCATCGCGTTGGAGCCGATGAAGCCGCCTGCCTGGTATGTTGAAGCAGTGATGCAACAACCCTGTACGATGCCATGTCGACAGAAGGGTCGGAAGGTACGTTAACCACCTTGACTGAGGCCCTGGCCGTATACGGGAGAGTCTTTCATAGCAGACCCGCAGCCTCATTGTAGAATGAATCGTATAAACTAGCCGAAGTTACAGGTAAGCCCCTACCGGAACGAAAGTTCTGCAATAAGAAAATAATTGGGTGGTCTGGCCGTGGCATCTAGCCAGGAACTACAGAGATGAGGTAGCTCTATGGTAAACGGTAGCGTGTGGGCTGACCTTGCTAATACAACATACAAAAACTTAGACAGTACCTGCACTGCATATTTTTCGTAGCCGATTAACTCAGGACGTGGCACCCACATTCACCCGCCTCACCCACGCGTACTATGAAGCACAGTGACCCTGTATGGCGCCAATACTGGCATAGCCGAGAATGTTTGATTTGCATTATGCTTATTACATCTTCACTTCGGTGACTGATATCAAAACCAGGATAGCAAAACCAAAGGCCCGAACTTTTCTCCAACCGCAACCTCGAACGAGCTTTAGCTAGGGCTTGCTTAGAATGCATGCCTATTCCGATAAGTTTATAGATGATTGGTCGGTATTGTAAACTACGTTCCGTACCCATGAACAGAAATATACTAGAATTTATGTCCATCGGTCGGCCTACGAGGGACATCAGGAAATATTCTAATGCAGCATTCTACGAACTTAGATATCACTGTCAGCTAACAGATGTGACCCCATGATGCAAGGTACATCGCTAGGATCTTAAATGTTAGTGCAGAGCTAGTAGCTTGTACTGACAGGGTAATTTTGGTGAGGAGGGTCCCTCGATCTACCTATTGAACAAGGGCTGTTCGATGGCAAAAATACTTCGACGCTTGTCTGGAACTTAGCGCCGCGCTAACATTTACCTGTGGGAGATATGAATACCTTCAAATGTAACTAAAGTCATCAACCCCGGTCAATGCAATGCAGTCTAGTCAGCACCTGCAGATCACCAGCTTGCGGGGCTGAAGTTTCACAGGTGAAAAGTCATTGCGTGGCTTTAAAATTTCACTTGTGAAAAAAGCCCAGAGTGGGGACGTGGGGGCCGGGGGATCCCTGGCTCGCTTGGCAAACTCGGCGTTCAGATTTTTCACACGTGAAAATGAAATGTCTTGGCGCATGTAGGTTAGACGTGCGGGGTAAATGATCGACCGGAGTTGGCATCGGGACTTATTTCTCTCAGAATCCCTAGAACAGGCCCCGACCAAGATATTACCGCAACAATGCCAATACAATTAATTATGTATCCTCGCAAAGTCTAATGCCTAACTTCACACTGCGACTTAACTGAGCTGGCAACTATTGTATCTAATACTGACAGGGTTCATGTGGCAAGTCTAGATTTGGCTCGGCATCAAATAATTAAGCATTTGGCCTGCTGTTGATGTCGGCGTTATACTGCCCTCCTAATAGAACTGCCTGCTCATGACACCACCGCGCCATCTCTGTATCATTTGCCGACAACCCACGAGGTTTATGAGTAGTCCAATGCACATTCACCAACTTGTACATCTATGTATCAAATCAGCTTCAGGTTAGACTTAGGAAAATAAGGTTGCCATACATTGTAGACCTCGGCGTGGTGATTTCGAATTTTGCTTTGTACAAAAAGAGTGTATATGAAGTCCTATTCCTAGTAAGTTAATGCCTTTTGTTGTAGAGCGGAGTACTGACGACTGCCTTTGCAAATGTTGGGAAGGTGAACGAAGTCTCAAGACCCATGTTTTCGCTATCGAGCCTCCAACCAAGTGCAACTAAAGTGTTTACTTCCTCTTTGATTTTCCTCGTGTCTCCTCCCTGTGATACTTTAAGCTTGGTATGAACCACATCATTTCGCGACTGTTCGGCCATAGCTGAGAAGGGTGAAGTGTGCGGACAGTGATTTGGCGGAAGCATGGTTGAAGAGCTTTAAAACAAGTTCAGAATCGAGCGGGGTTTCACCGTAGCAATTCTACCTAGACACTGTCTCAACTAGCTGTGGTTTGGTCATATGACGTCATTACCCGAACAGGCCAATTCTCCATACGATGGATTTCCTCTATCAATCCCGAGAGCCACGTTGTCGCAACGACCGGTATCCAAAAGTCGCGTGGTTCTCTCCTCAAAATCCCTATAGCCAATTCATATGACTGCCTTCCGCTTTCTCTGTCGCCGAGTCTGAGATGAAGGTGTGCAATAGAAAGATGAATGATGGAGGTTGTGAAGCCACGTCCATCCTTGAAGCTGGAATGTTGAGGTATTTCGTGCAAAGCCACTGCCCATCTTTGAAGTGCTCTAGAGAAATGAGATTGGTAATGTGGAATGCGGGCATACGCCATAAGCGCACGAACGCGGAGTAGCTGATCGTTGATATCGAGACCCGTGGAGGCCATAGTACTGATTATCCTATGGAGCGACTTCTCTGCGGGCTCAAAACGTCCGCGGCCGATGTCAGCCTCTGTGCATGCAAGAAGCAGACGATTCAAAGGTCTCCCGCCCTCGCCATACTTCCTCACAATATCCATTTCTACAGTAGCAACTTCGTGTGCTCTGTCGAATTCACGGAGCTCGCAGAGTATGTCCGCAAGCCTACTCACAACGAGAGGCTCACTTTTCCTAGTGAGGGATTGCTGGGTTTCTAGCATGTATAGACAACTCTGCAAAGAGTCTCGTGCGACTGAGAATACGCCTGCAGACTGGAAGAACTTAGCTGTAGTGATCAGTAGTCTCCGGTTCGTGTTAATTTCCAGGGGTGATGACGGCTGCGATGGAGCCCAGTCGAAGATGACGCGAGCGATTCCGTGACTATGGCGCTGGATCATGTTTTCGATATGAGAGAGATGAAGACGTCCCAACAGAGCATGGTCTCTTCGAGTGGTGCAATGTAGCCTTTTCCCGTAATATTCTTCTATCTTGCAATCTGACTCATTGAAATTTCCACCCAGGCGGCACACAATACTTTGAAACAGAGCCACCGAAGCATGAAGATGATTTGGCATCGTCTTACGGAGTAATGTGCCTGCTCGCTCTGCTGCCACGCGCCGAATGGCTACATCGCCGCTCTCCGCAAAAGCCAGAAGTGCCTCTACAACAGGCTCAATGCGAGAGACTGTGGGTCTCTGGGTTAAAGCTTCTAGCGAGGCCCATACAACTTGTCGAGACTCCGCTGACCTACGTGACAGCAGATGTCAGCGCTCTTGTAGTCTACCCGAGCTGTGAAATATATACCATTGCGGAGCATCTCCATAGCACGGAGAGCAAGTAAAACAGATGAGCCGTAGGGCTATGATCTCCCACATTTGTTTCGCCTTGTCGGAGAGCGAATTGGACAGGACACGATACAAGTTGTCGTTAATAGACCAGGTAATCGTGCCGTCTGATAACTGATTCTCGGTAACCTGGAGCTCATTAATAACTTGACGGCGGTGCTTTTCATTCGAGAGCAAGTCGATTAGCCTCTTACTGAGCCCGAACTCGAGCGCTGTGATCTCTGGACGGTTGCCATCGTCCTGCCATCGTCTTTGAGGTCGACAGGTGGCATCGAATAGCAAATCCGGAACAGCCAAACCGCCAAAAGCGTGCATGAGCAGTAACATATCATCAGACTCCAAAAGAACGTCCCCGTAATCGACGGATATATTTAAATATGCATGGTTGATGGAACAGTCTAGAATTTCGGTCAGTTTATGTTGAATTCGAACTTCAATATGCTTACTTCTGAGCTGAAAAGATATCAGTGTCTGGACTAAGGCATGGTGGTCATAATCCCTGCATACAAAAGCAAGCAGGTGATCGATAATGGCAGCCTCATCCTTTTTTCCTATGTATCTCTCGTACCTAGACTGCCATTAGCACCCAACGAAAATTATTTAGAAGTAACAACTGACGTCGAATGGGGTATCTCTAGCGGGAGCCACCATAGTGCCTCTATACCTCCAAGCTGACGGACAATATCGATATAACTCTTCCCGGCAAATGAATATTCCTTTTTACTTGGCCAATTCACTAGTGATAGGACGTTATATTGACACCCGAGCCTAATGTCGTTAGGCCTCAACCTGGATAAGAGATGCGCCGTCACACAGGCAAGTCTTCGACCGAGCTCCGCATGATGATCATCAATATGACGCTCCCAAAATGCTGAAGGATCCGATCTGAACATCTCATGCAGTCGGGCCTGTGGGCTTGTGTCAATTGACGCGACGGCTAGGATCTTCTCCGACCGATTGTTTTTCTCTGTAATGCTATATTTGACTTTCCGTGCGAGTGACTTTGACTTTATGAAAATGGTGCGAATAGCGCTCATGTGTTCATCGAGATGTACAACAAGACCTTGCGCGTCCTGTTCATTAAAGTTTGTTGCCAGCAATTTGATGCTTGAGCAGAGGCACATTTTGGCCGCTAATTTGGTCGAGGGATTGACTTCGCTTATTTCTCACATTCAGACTGCAATAGGAAACGTTGAGCAAAGTGCGGAAACGACACAATCTATGTTCGGCAGAAAGGTCGATCATGGACTGATACGTAACAGACAACCAGAATAGAGCCTTTTAGATGGTTCCAAGGATTGGATTGGATTTGTTCCTATAGGGGTTCAGCCACGCTTTAACCTAGTGGCTGTGCGAGGCTGGTGGGGTTGGTCAGACGGTCACCACGGCCCGAATCTTGATCCGGCACGCCCCACTTCACTGTCGTGGCTTGTGAGTGGCTTAGTATTCCGTTGTGCACGTTCTCCTGTTAGTTACCTACCTAGGTACTTTGAAGGATTTATACAATACACATTTCGATTTCTATCTACGCAACATAGCTTACGCTTTCTCTAACCCTCGTGATTTACGACCGGCGCAAGTTTGCGTACCTTGCCCTGTCCAAATATATAGGTATGGCGATGACGATACCGCTTCGATTGGGCTCGAGTTAACGATGAAAGATTGCTCAGTATGCAAGAACTATCCAGCACTATCGAGTTTCTATTCACTCCGCTGACATTTAGCACCTTCGTGCCTTCCCTAATCCTCTCCACCTCAAGGCCACGACATCTTCCAGATTGCCGCGTGTTTCAGTCTTTTTTCTTTCTTTCTTTCCCCATTTCCCCCTGATAGTATGATCTCTACCGTTCAAGTGTAACACCCCCTCCCAACCCCTGCGTACTCGCGATATCGTAAACAACGCCCTGATCTAGGGAAGCTTCAGGGAAACATTCTCAACGAAGCTACCCGGTATGTCGTACTCCTTTTAGACCGAGGCTTTCCAGCTCATATACTAACTATTTATTTAATTCAGGGTTAAACATCAACACGCCCACGATGCCTTCGTTACATAACACCGTACAAATCTCGAACTGTTCAGAAGCATTTAGCTAGGGAGGCCGAACGTAGGTGAAGCGGGTCGACGCGCGCTTTAGCATGATGGCTTTGAAATTGGGAGCGATCGGGATAAGGTTGAAGGGGGGAAGAGACGGCCATGGGGAAGCTATTGCTTCTATCTCTCGGCGAGAGCGCTGTGGGGTTGGTCACAGTTTCTGCCTCGCCTCTCATGCTGGGCACTCGAGGGAACCCATGACGGAGCAGGCTGTTCGCTTAGTGTCGTAGAGCCTGGCTAGGGGACAGGCTTTCATGAAATGGTTAGGGGGTGTGCACGAAGATGCCCCTGACAGCGGGGCCGTGATAGAGTAGGACTCCCAGCGAGGGACTCAGAAAACATAAATAGCGTTGAGCCCCTACCTGACCGTCCCAGATAACTCTCCCTTTCAAATCTTCCTCATGGCTCCTACAACCATCCTAACAATGGCGAAACCCGTCGCTCGAGTAACTCCACTAAACCACAAGACACCCGCCATTGAAGATGTGGTGGAGAAAATTGACGAATTTTTCGAAGACGATTCAGATTGGGACCTCCCACCAATAGAGATCCTTATCATGCTAGAGAAGGTCCGCAAGACGGGTGAGAGTTATTCGGACCTCCTGCTAAGGGTCCGGGAGGTAAAAGAGGGTGATCATTCTGGTTTGCGATGTCTCCAGCCTCTCAAAACCATAGCTAATAGACTCGAAGCTACGTGTACTGCTGCCCGCAAAGCGCCCCCAGTGGGCAAATATCAGCGTCGATGTCGACGATCGTCACGTCTGCGGGCAGTCTTTCGAAAAGACCCAACCAGAGCACGTAAGGGCCTAAGGAAGTCTCGTCGTATCCAATATAGAAGGAGCATTGAGGTTCAGCGATAATTTTGTGCTGGTAAATTGTACAGCCAACACTCAAGCACGCCCGTTGGCAGGCGTAGCACACACTAGATTAAAAGAAACCATACTACGGGCCACGTGTTCATCATAGCTACGGCGTGTTAGATTTGATTCATGTATCTTGGTTCTCGCATTAATATTATGCTTGTTACTACCCCTTCTGCTATATTGATCCCCTCTCATTCTTCCAGGTTTGAGTCCGAACCTAATAATGCGGCTGCAACCTGCGAAGACCCATAGTATCGTACATCCCAACCGACGCCGCCTGGATAAACAACATCTGAACCATCGATCAGTTTGCCACCCTTCCAGTTTTCAATTCTTGGCGAGCATGTAAAGCTGAAGCCTATAAAGTAGAAGAATCGTAGTAGAGCCTTGATCAGCTCCGGATCGTTATCATCTTCCGAGATATATTCATAGACAATAGCATGGTAAGTGTTTCCGGGTGACATACTGCGCGGAGGCTTGTCGTATTTGCGAGGCTGCGGTTTAACCCGATACGGCATGCGTTTAATAAGATCACCATCGAAATCGATCCAGCCATAACACCTCCTTATAGGCGGGCATTGTGACAGAATAACTTGAGGGCCCCCAGCTGCTAGGAACTGCTGCATATTGTCACGGGGCACAGAAAAAGCAAGCATATTAGCTATTGCTTGCGCCTGAGTCTTCGGACGCCCGAAGGGTAGAGGTACCGGCCCCTCTTCTAGGGCCGCCTCAATCATCTGGAGGATGGCAGCATTTTGGCATTCTCGTCGGGGAGCGAAGTAGCCGTTACGGGTCTGGGGTGGTTGCAGGTCCCAAAACTAAGCATGTGTTAGAGAAACGACTATCATAGAGCATATAGACAAAGAAGACTGTTCCTATATATAGTTGGATGGCATCTAGGAACTTCGCGTAACAATAATAGCCATCACCTACTCCTATCATAAGTCTCCTGACATTATGCCTTAATACTTAGTAGAACGAAAGGACGAAAGAAAAAACTAGTTAACTTACGACTTTCAACACAAAGGTGCCTTGATCTTTAAACGTAACCTTCCAAGCACATCCGTCATATCCATCACCCAGTTTGGTAGCCGATTCCCATTTAATAGCGTCTAAACGAAAAGGGCATTTCCGTAGTCGCGGTTGCTCGAAATCCTCGGCCGTGTGATTTGGTGGGCCTTGCATCAACTCGTTGCTGTAGAAATCCAGTCTCGGACGTTTAGTGTGGTAAGTAGAGGATAGCCTTCGACGCTTACGCGGCAATTTGGTATCTTTCATAGTGAAAGTGAAGACAGGAAGGTTGATTGAAGACAGAAGGGGTATTCGGGAGAAGGTTCATTCGGATCGCGAATGAGGTGCCTTTCACGTGATACGTTCGGGTACTATGTGGGTCTACGACGAGAACTGGTTATTAGTCAGCGGCTAAGTCTTTAAAAATAGTAGCACCCGATGCTATCAAAGCGCCAATATCCACGGACCGCTCTGCTTTGCGACTTTACTAGAAATAAATATACATGTTGGAGGGATCATGCTTTAGAGCGGGTAAGACGCAAATTAGCCGAGAGCAAGGATATCTATTGAGGTTTGCATCATAGCATGATCCAACTTTTAACATGTGACGATGTACTTCTCCTAAGTCTCCACCACCTGCTCGTCGACCGCAGATACCGGCTAGGATAAATCACGCGGGCTAATGGGCAACGATCAGCATGCAAAGAACCAACATGAGTCTGGGAGGGACTTACCTCCGGGGGGGATGGAACGATATAAATCGATCGTGTTGTCCGTGGGGGATTCACGGTTTATCGGCTTCGTGTGTTGGCCGAGGTTGTAGCCGCACCTGTGGAAGATGGCGACCATACAGGATATCCTCACTCAACCAAACATACAAGTCGATAGGTCCTGGCTCAAACCCGGCAGTAACACAACAGTGAACACAAACATATCCCCGACAAATTGGGTTCCGTGGTCTGAATTCACCTACGAAAACCTGACAAGAATTTTCCACAAAGAGCTGTCTTCGAAATATACCGGCCCTAAAGGACGGGACATCCCTTTGCCGCAAGACCAGGTCCTGTTCCACGAAGACACCTTAGAAGATTTTCTGCGGCGATTTATAATCCCCGACGTAAACTACTGTCTAGACCAATCGGAATGCAAGCCGCACTTCGGGCGAGGGAGTCGGTGTGGCGGTTACGAGGACTGGTCCGTCGTATCCCCCAGTTGGACCTACGAGGGACAATTGATCAATTGTCTGCCTGGGGATACCAAGATTTCAAGCAAGTGGTGGCCTACAATGCTATACGATGGTTCTCCGGTCATTGAATGGGAGAAGCCTGTGGCCCAAGAGGAGACTTACATGGTGGAAAATTATACGAGATACGGGTTTATTATCACGGACGATTGTCTCGTCGTGATGAGAGCTACTCGAAAGCCGATAGGACCGGGCCTAGCCGCCGATCGTCCTCGGCGGCAAGCTGCTACTTTTGTCGCCGGGCACCAGAGGCAGTTCTCCGACGTCTCCATGGCGTCGGGTAGCACGTCGGGCCAGGAGTCGTCGTTTCAAGATGACGACCCTATGAATTGGGACTATTACGACCCAGAATACGCTATTATCCCATGGTCTAATTATGGGGAAACTCTCACCATCAAATCTAGTCTCTGGTTCTTAGCTATGATGGCAGTGAAAGGAGATAGATTTATCGACTACTCCTACCCTGCGCTGGATAGCTGGCGAAAGGGGTCCGACGGCAAGTATATTCACAACACGACTGGGGCTACCAAGGCTGTCCTGGCTTCAGGAGACCTTTACCAAGAGCGCGATCCACAACAAGCTGAAAGAGAGAAGGAACTAAAGGGCAACATTGCTTCTGTCTCCGAGGGCGTGGCCCGCATGGAGATTGTTAGCGAGGATATCCCGACTTCCAACCCGGCGGGCGGCACTTCCGGCGACACTTCCGGCGACAAAGGTAAACAGGCCGCCGGCGACCAAAGTGATAAGACTCGTGAGGAGGGCGATAATGGTGGGAATAGTGATGGTGATGATGACAAAACCGAAATCGGGGCTTCCAAGGGCGGTTCATACTACCCGACTTCAATCAGGAAGCAAGGGTTTCCTCGGGGGCTACAATATAAGGATTACAGGGGAGCTTGGCGTGATACACAGAAGGGAAACTGGAAAAAGGTTAACGGTGGATATATTTTACGTGGTAAGCACCATACCTATTTTGTTACTAACTTCCCCAGATAATCGGTGTTGTATTAAGATACTTGGAGCATCTAGTCCCCTTTAGAACGAGATTGACTTGGTGGGCTAAGCACCTAGTTAGGCTCGCGTTCAAGTTTTCTTACATATTTAGCTAGACACTAGTATCGGATTTCCTTTTTTTTTTGCAGTAGGCAGATTGGTCCTTTGAGCTTCCAAATATATCGTCTCCCCCCGAGTTAGATTTTCTAGAAGTGCTCAAATATGGGTGCCTAGGCCTCCAGAGTGCGGTGCGTGTTAATTATAACGATCATTACTGGCAGCGTCTGGGACGATTTCGTTACTGTATATGAGGCAAAACGACTCGCGTATTGCTAGTCAAGTCCGGAATACAACATTGCTATCTTGAGTATTACAAGACCTTCTCTAGCCGAGCGCATCCTTCTTCTAGCCAAGGTCCGAAATACAACGCAGCAATGATCTCTGCAGATGTATGCAAGCTAGCGCTTTGATCTAGGTTGGAGGGGATCCATGGCTTAGAGACGCGGGATCACGCGCGTCGGCAAGAAAAACATCGCCTTATGCAACGTAACATAACTGCATTGTGTAGTGCTAACAACGGTAAGTGGCAGAGATGAGCTAATCTTTACTTACTTCAGGTGCTGCGTTTATTGAAAGAAGATAGGTAAATCTTACTTTTTACGCTATGGTTTAGGACTTCTGGTCGAGAAGCCGGATGTTGCTTTAGAAGCCGTATCTCTAACCTTTGCAAAAGCATCTCGAATGATTTGTTTTGCTTTCGATCATAGGGACAATACTAGGAGGATGGAACTGAATTTCGCCATCACGCCCCCACGCTTTACGCATGGAACTCCCACACCTGGACAACGGGATCCAAGGAACGACATCCCAGATGATGCGGCAGATAGGCCGCCCTAGAGTGTCGCGATCCTTGTTAAGCGACTCGTTAAACTAACAGCTAAAGTATGGATGAATCCCCCGGCTTGCTACAAGAGATACCGCCGCGATTGCCGTCTAATAGCAAATCTAGGCCTGCCACGTTACGATATTTATCATGTGTTCCATCAAATACCGTCATCGACGCGAAGCAATCGCCGATCTAGAGCGCGGGAGCAAGAAACCCTGCTCTCGGTCCATAGTCAATCTGAATATGGCTTCACACGTACTCTTTCTTTTCCAAAAGAAGTAAGTTAGTACTTAACGCAGAAATGATTCTTTAGAAATAGAGTCTAAATTTTCCAGAAGTATATATTTCTAGAAGTTGAATAGCAAAATACATATCAGTAAGCCGCAAATATCATATAGATTCTTCTAATGGCTGCTTGGGTCTCAAGGGTTTCTCCAGGTTCTAGTTTGCCGGAGATACGCTCAATAAAGAAAAACACGGGGCGGCCCCCCCCCCCCCCCCCCCCCCCCACACACCGAAGAATAAAAAAAAAAAAATAAAAAGAGAGAAAAAAAAAAAAAATGATATCTAAAAAAAGAGTGGAGACGACGCCCA